>CAJQUN010000001.1:8191254-8500919 GCA_907163345.1 Haberlea rhodopensis | reverse complement strand
TACATTTGAAATTTGTATTACAACCTATATAATTTGGTATAATTACACATGAAATTAATAATAAAACATATACCAGTCAAATGTATCTAGTGCCACAATTATACAAGTTTAATACAAATTTCAAATGTAAACTAGTACCAACTAATTATTGTGCTATTAAATTGTTTAATAATTTATCTTAGATGGACACTTAAGATGGCTGTTGAATGATTATTTCTATTTAACACTCGGGAGATGTAATAGAATAACATAGGTTCTTGGCTAATAAACTGAAGAACACAACATAATGGATAATTGAGTGAAGTCGAACCTCTAGAATCCGTTCACATTGATTTTCTCCACTTAAATCTTCGTCATCTTGCTAGTTTATTTTAGTTATTTAATTAATTCTCCACTTAATTCAATCATCAAGCACGTTTACTCTAAACCCATTGCATGCAATGCCCATTGAAAAGAGTAATGTCAAGTTTATTTATACAACTCATATACAACATATCTATATGCTTACAGACGACCATATAATTTGTATTAATTCGTATCATGGGTACCTATGACCAATTATATAAGTATAGTACAAATTTCATACCAACTTCATGTAATAAGTACATAAAATATTATAGGTTTCATACCAATTTCGCGTCTAACTTGTACCAAAATTGTGTAGGTTTCATACCAATTTCATGTGTAACTAGTACCAGAATTGTAAAGATTTCATACCAGTTTCTATGTAATAAGTACCAAAAATTATATAGGTTCATATCAATTGAATGTATACTTAGTACCAAAATTGTATAGGTTCCATTCCAACATCACGTGTAAAAAGTACCGGATATAATATATGTTTCATACCAATTCATTCGAAACTAGTACCAATATTGTATAGGTTTCATATCAACTTCATGTAACAAATACCAAAATTGCACGTGTTTCATGCCAACTTCACATGTATAAGTACAAAAAATATTATAGGTTTTATATCAATTTCACGTGTAACTTGTATCAAAATTGTATGGGTTCGTACCAATTTTATGTGTAACAAGTACCAGCATTTTAAAGATTTCATACCAATTTCATATGTAATAAGTACCGAAAATAGAATAGGTTTCGTACCAATTTCATTCATAATTAGTACCAAAATTATTTAGGTTTCATACCAATTTGATGTATACTAAGTATCGAAATTGTGTAGGTTTCATTCAAACTTCACGTGTAATGAGTACCGAATATAGTATATGTTTCATTCAAACTTCATGTGTAACTAATACCAATATTGTGTAGGTTTCATATCAAATTCATGTGTAACTAGTACCAAAATTGTATGTGTTCATATCAACTTCCACGTGTAATAAATACCGAAAATATTATAGGTTTCATCCCAATTTCACGTGTAACTTATACCAAAATTATATAGGTTTCAAACCTATTGTGTTGATTTCTCAAAATTAAAAATTCAAATTTGAATAGAGGGTATCATAATCATTTTATTAAGATAGGGAATTAAAAAAAAAGTTAAATAGTAGTAGGGAGTTTGAATAATGTTTCTCTACATAAATACTGCTTCCACAATTATGTTTGATTGTGGGGATTTTTTTAAGTTTTCCCTCATTTTAGCACAATCTTTACTATAAAAATACATATATAATAGAACTGGACGTACCTTCGCACGTAACATACAACCTTTTTTTCTCAGTTATTTTTTTAATTTGAAGCCTATTTCTCCCAGTCCCAACCCACAAATACGCATTCATAAGTAGGGTATTTCAGATTATAGTATATTATAATAATATGTTAGGGATATAAAATAGCTATCTTGATGTTAACCAAAATGATTATATAATATTTACTATATCAGCGATACACAAAAACTATTGAACCACAAAAATAATAAATTAATTAATTTATGCACAGCTAACATGTGCTCGGGATTGAACCACATTAAACAAGATTTTGCCTCTTCTCTAATTGACTTAACAAGCTTACTTATTTCCATATTATTATTATTCATAAGGTAGCAGCTCGGCTTAAACACGAAATCTTAATATACAAGATATTTAAATGCTGATTAACTAGAGATTATTCTAGTCTTTTCACCAATGAGTGACAAAACAGTGGATTTATATGGTTGGGGCTGAGGCCTGCCTCTTCAATTTGGTCATTCTGAGCTCCATGATCAATGTATCTGTCAGGTAGAACCATTGCCCTCCACTGCAACATCACCAAAACACAAGAGATAACCATCAATACATATCCCACCTTTTGTATATATGACTCCTAATTAAATCTTGAAATAAGTTGCTTTCAGGTTTAGCAACTTTGTCAAAACAAGACTCAACCAAGCTTAAATAAGACAAGTTCGTGCCTCTCGAACTCGGCCAGATACACATACAAGTCGAATTTGGCTATATCCCAATCGAAGTCGGGCTGAGCCTGAAAACTAAATTGTTGATTTAGTTGAGCTCTCCTAGGCTTGTATGCAGCCTTAATGGAACAAGAACGTAATAAAGGTTTTATAAATTATCTCTTACCTTGAGATTCCCATCAAGTAATCCATTCAAGCTCAAGAACTGCCCAACATGCGAACCAAATCCTCCGATCGATCCTTCTTCAACACTAATAGGACCTCGTGATCTCGAGCCAAATTCCGAATCAAATCTCCATCGAGAGGCTTGCAAAATCGCGCATCCGCAACAGTGGCCGTCACACCATAATTTTCAAGAAGCTTCGCTGCCTCTAAACAACTTTGTACCATTGTTCCAAACCCCAGAAGAGCCACTCTACTTCCCTCTCTTACTACCCTTCCTTTGCCAATCTGTTTAGCCAAAGTTTAGTAATAAATGAAGTTAAGATCAAGATACTGCCACGAATCAGCCGAATTTTGTCATGTAAACTCGCAGAAACGGAGTCTTTGGGACTAATCATATTTATAGCATGTTGAGAATCAGGAAAAAAAAAAAGAGTTATTCTATTATACCTCCAAAGGAGTTCCTTTGTTTTTAGGAGGAAGAACCGCGCCAATGCCGTTTCCTCTAGGGTACCGGATGCAACTAGGGCGGTCATCTATCCTTGCAGCTGTGGCTATCATGTGCATCAGCTCAGCCTCGTCTGATGGAGCCATGACGACCATGTTCGGTAGAAAGCCATGTAAGTGGTGTCGAATGCACCACAGTGAGTTGGGCCATCTGCTCCAACGAGTCCGGCCCTGTCCATGATGAATCTAACTGGGAGCTTCTGAAGGTCTACATCATGTATCACCTGCATTATATCATCACTCACGGGTCAATACACTGGTTTCTTGATAAGAAATTGTCTAAAAGAAAATGTTCTAGTTCTAGTTCTTTTTCACCTGGTCATAGCCTCTCTGCAGAAAAGACGAGTAAATCGAGCAAATGGCTTGATCCCTTCAGTAGCTAGGCCAGCAGCGAAGGTTACAGCGTGCTGCTCGGCTATACCCCACAATCAAAACAGCATCCGATGGGGGAATTGGTTTTCTGAAATATGTTAAGGCCCGGTGGCCACGCTCCCATAGCAGCATGAATTGCTACAATCTTGTCATCTGCTCCGCTTCTGCATTAAAGACTCCGCAAGTACTGAGTATAGGAAAGCGTATTCGATTTACCCTTCATACTGCTTCCAGTCCTTGAATCAAACTTCACCACAAGGACCTGATCAAAATACAACTCTTACACATAGTATAATTCTACTTATTTGTTAATAAAACCCAACTAATTATATGCTTGTTGTACAGGTACCATGCATTTTAATCAGCAGCAACTTCAGCAGGAGGGTACCCTTTGCCTTTTTCTGTGACATGTGAATCAGTACAGGCCCTGGTGCTGGCATCTCTTTACCCTCTTCAGAATATGGACGAGATCTTCTACACTGTGACCATCGACCGGGCCAATGTAATATATGCCGAGTTCCTCAAAAAGACTAATTCCAGTTCTCCCTTGCCATCCCTCTAACTAAATTATCCATCTTAGATGCTACATCATGAGCCTGGCTTCCTATTTGTTTTGTTACGCCCCTGTCAAAAAAAGTGGAATTCCCATTAAATCATATTAAATAGCATTGGACAGGATCAGGATTTTGATTGAGGAGACGGTTCGAAAGTAAAACAACTTGTTGGGGGTGGAAGTTGCATACTTTTGCTGCTTCGCGAAATTGGCGAAATTTTCGGCTAGCTTGAAGTCTTATTAAGGCCTTGCTCAAGCCCCAACAGGGGGAGCAGGGCCATCGACGGTTGCCGTGGGTAGGGAAACTTGTTTATTGTCGTTCAATATGATGATGAGATTCGAATCAAGAAATCCGGCATTTGTTCAATGCTTCATATGCTTGTCCTCCAGTCATGGCTCCATCTCCAATCACCGATATTACATGGTTTTTCTTCCCTAGTAGATCTCTTGCCTACTGCCATTCCTGAGGTAGACAAAATTTCACTCTCTCATAATAATGAATTTTTCAAGAATCACTCTTACATTAGAAAACATAGGGTTTTAAAAATTGGATTATCTTATATTAGTAAAATGATTACCTAGGCCAGCTGAGATGCTAGTTGAACTGTGACCGACACCAAAGGCATCGTACTCACTTTCTTCCCTTTTCGGAAAACCTGCAAGCCCGAAAGTCTGTCGCATCGTATGCATTCTCGCTCTCCTCCCGGTTAATATTTTGTGCGGATACGTCTGCGAATTATACACAAAACCAATCGTTAGAGTGAGACCTCGCACAACAAAATCGCGTGAGGTGTAACGAAACATACCTGGTGGCCAACATCCCATATAATTTTGTCGTTAGGAGCGTCGAACACATGATGGAGTGCGACGGTAAGCTCCGCCACACCCAAGTTGGAACTTAGATGGCCCCCTGTTTTCGACACATTGTAGACTACGTCTTCCCTTAATTCATCAGTCAATGTTTCTAGTTCCTAAAATAAAATGAAAATAAATATGATATTGTTACATGGGCGAATCTACGACATTTGCAGGGTTTTCCCTAAAAAAAAATCTAAAAATTATAATTTACACACTATAAAATTTTTAGGTTCATTTTATGTATTACATTTTACCCTAAACAAAAATTTTAAATTTGTCGCTGATTGTAAAATTCTAAAATTATTTTTAAAGAATTATTTGCATCTAAAAAATATGTGGAACAATTTGGATGGTCTCTTATCACATTTAAAATAAAAGTTTTGAGATTGAATATATAAATATTCTAATTTTATAAATTTTGAATCATATAAATTGAATTTGTTAGCGCAATACATGTTTCGCGCAACTAAATAGAATCAACTCATTTATCAAAACTTCAAAATATGTCTCCCGGAAAAGATTTATAACCTAAACTAATTCATAGGAGAGTTTCCGATTTGAAATTTACCTCAAGAGAGAGGTTTTTCATGTGAATGGGATAGTTTATGGTATCCAATATCGGAGTTGAAGGCATTTCTCCTGTAAAATTGAGAGTTCTTGTTATCCTCCCACTTCCATTATTGTCCTCTTTGACAGCTTTAATGCCCGTAAACTGAAAATCAAATAGAAAAAAAAAATTGAGCAAATTGGATTCTTCAAATACAAAAATGTTACAACAAATTTGAACACGAGCATGACCAATAACAAGGACCTGTTTATTTGAGTTTTGGCGTATAAACACTTTTGATAAATACTATGCATAACTCAAATATCTTAAATTATATAATATCTTATGATTCATGTTTCGAACGCTCTACCAATAGAGAACAACTATCATCTCCCAAGTATTGCATTAGTTGCAATTATGGAAAGGTAATAAGAGGTATCAAAAGTATTTGATCAAACGTTCACAAATTATAATTGATAGTAACCATGCAATTCAAATTTTTAAGTCATACATCAGACCAAATGTCATATTCTAATCATTCTCTAGGTAAGAATAATTATTGCTCCCAATGAATTAGTTTAGACAAGGATGGAAATGTTACCTTTTGCCTTGTGCTAGGAAGTGTGGATGATGATGATGATGATGATGATGATAACAAGCTAGAATTATCATGAGAATGGAGCAATTGAAAGAAACCATTCCTCACAACGCCACAAGAAGCCATCTCTCTTTAGTATGATGGTATCAAGTTGTAGTTGTTTCAGAGATACCTCAATATGTATATTTTTCGTCAAGCGGAAGGGAGGGTTAGATAATGAAATGAGACATTATTATTTGTAGTCTTATATAGAATATTTTCGTTCGAAGATAAATGTGTATTCAAAGTTCTGAGGTGTCCACCAAAAAATCAAAGTCGATGACTATAGTCTAAGATATTTGGGGGAAAAGATTAATGTATAGCATAAGCATCTCATGTTATTATTGGAGGAGGGCTATGATACACGGACACTCCTAGAAATTTGGGGGAAAAGATTAATGTATATTTTTGGTGTTATCTTTTATTTTGACGTGTTTATTAAACTTATGTTAATTGAAGTAATATGTATTTGATGTTGGTAAGAGTGATACTATGATGATTCCAGTAAAATGCATTTATATATATGTTTCTTGAATAATACATGTATAATATAAATAAAGTTATACAGACGTGTACGAATCGTGTACTATCCTAAAATTTTTGAAAATACTTGTCGTCATGTTGTGTCCATGTATCGGAGGAGGAGGATAACGTTTGCTTTATTTTATAGTTTAAAATCTTTACAAAAATATTTCAGAAGAATAAAACAGTCCAGCCCCAGCGCCACCCTTACTTTGAAGTCATGGCGCCACTGGATTTGAAATTCACAAAAAGGATACTAATTAATTTGCAGGTCATATTCGTCGGCGTGCTAGGCATTTAATTCAATGCATGCTGGAGCCTGATTAACTAAACATATATAATAATAATAATAATAATAATAAGTGGTTTTTAACGTAAAAATAATAATAAATTTTTGCTTTTAGCAATAATAATAGTAAAGTACTAAGATTACACTATGATATATCAAATGCTTTGAAAAATGGTAATCGTATCATATATATATATATATATATATATATATATATATATATATTAGATGGATATACTTGTACATATTAAAATAGCAACAATGAAAATATAAATATAGTTTCCAATATGTTCAATAAATGGGTAATATTATGATAATAAATTTTAATTTTAATTTTAAATTAATCTGCTTTGAGATTAGACTTCATGATCTTTAAAGCCAGAGACAAAAAACAAGAATATGGTAGATTATTGCTAAATCTCATCCGTTGAATTTTCAACGAAGTAATTAATTTCCATTCAGTGAGGATTTCGTTACAGTCGCCAAAGTTGATTTGTCCTATATCTATAACATGGAGAATTAATTTCTTTTTAATTTACAACGGTGTACATATATACACTATATCTATATCTATATATATTTAGAATCAATTTTTTTCTTAAATCAGTCAAAGGAAATATTGCACGTAGCAGTCAATCAAGACTGGAAATAAAATCACATTTTATACATAATTTTTTTACTATATGATCTCTAATTTTTAATTATTAATAGGGAAATTTGTTAACTGAGACCCATCTTAAATTTGACTGAAACAAAAATTTTTACTATATAATCCCTAATTTTTTAATTATTAATAGGGCAGAATTTTAACTGAGACACATCTTGAATGTCATAGAAATTTTCATGGTTTAATTTATGCTCCAATATTTATTAATTCACATATAGTATATATATACACGACGTGAGCCTTGCCAGATATATTTAATATTAATATAGTAGCTAGTAACCAAGACAATCGAAATGTTGTATATATTTAATTAAAATAAAGCACACCAGGGTAGACTAATTAATTAATTACGATGAGTATCCAATATTGAAAAACCTCATAGGCATGCCTAATTTCTCGTGTTTTATTTATTTATTGGTTTAGTTCGAATTGATTTCGAAGCTGTGGTGTATGGGGAAAGGTAAGGAAGGAGAGACCGCACGATTTGACCCCCCCGCCTTGACTCTTTTTGATTGGTTATTTACTAATATTTATATTTGTTCAATAAGTCAGTACAAATGATTAAATAATTGATAAAAATGCATGACAATTTTAATAATTATTTGATACACCAAAAACTGCTGCATTAATTTATTGGCAAATTCTGAATAAATCCCCAAACTTAAACTAAATTTGAAGATCAGTCTCAATATAAGAAAAAATTTGGTGTCAGTCTCCAATTCATAAATTGCATTAGTTCTAACTTTCTAATCACCTAAAAATACTAAAATACTCTTGCTTTGACACGCGAAGTTGGTACGAAACATATATAATATTGGTACTAGTTACATATAAAGTTGGTATAAAACCTATACAATTTTGGTACTAGTTACACTTTAAATTAGTATGATACATATACTATTTTGGTACTTATTACACGTGAAGTTTATAAGAAACCCATACAATTTTGGTACTAAGTACACATAAAATTGGTATGAAATTTATATAACTTCGGTACTAAGTATACATAAAATTGGTATGAAACCTATAAAATTTTGGTACTTATTACACTGAACTTGGTATGAAACCTATATAATTTTGGTACTAATTATACCTAAAATTGGTAAAAAAAACATATATAACATTGGTACTAAGTATACTTAAAATTAGTATGAAACCTATAAAATTTTGGTACTTATTACACATGAAATTTATATGAAACCTATAAAATTTTGGTACTAATTACCCATGAAATTGATATGAAATCTTTACAATTTAGGTATTAGTACACGTGACATTGGTATGAAACCTATACAATTTTGGTACTAGTTGCAAATAAAATTTGTATGAAACCTATGCAATTTCGGTACTAAGTATACATAAAACAGGTATGAATCCTATGCAAT
The DNA here is from genome assembly GCA_907163345.1 of Haberlea rhodopensis. Taxonomy (NCBI): domain Eukaryota; kingdom Viridiplantae; phylum Streptophyta; class Magnoliopsida; order Lamiales; family Gesneriaceae; genus Haberlea; species Haberlea rhodopensis. Next base: position 8,492,061 of record CAJQUN010000001.1, on the reverse strand, counting down.
TTTAGTACTTATTGCAAATGAAATTGATATGAGAACAATACAATTTTGGTACTTATTACACTTGAAATTAATATGAAATATATGCAATTTTGGAACTAGTTACAAATAAAAGTGGTACGAATCCTATATATTTTTGGCACTAGTTACACATGAAATTGGTATGAAACCTGTACTATATTCGATACTTATTACACGTGAAGTTGGTATAAAACATGTACAATTTCTGTACTAATTATACATAAAATAGGTATGAATCCTATAAAATTTTGGTACATATTACAAATGAAATTTGTAAGAAAACTATGCAATTTTGGTACTTATTATATGTGAAGTTAGTATGAAATATATACAATTTTGGTACTAGTTACACATGAAATTGATATGGATCCTATACAGTTTTGGTATTAGTTACACATGAAATTGGTATGAAACCTATACTATTTTAGGTAGTTATTACACGTGAAGTTGATATAAAATATATACAATTTTGGTACTAGTTACACATGAAGTTGGTATGAAACCAACACAATTTTGATACAAGTTACACATGAAATTGGTATGAAACATATACTATATTCGGTATATGTTACACGTGAAGTTGATAGGAAACTTATACAATGTATGTACTAAGTATACATAAAATTGGTATGAACTATTAAACCTATGAAATTTTCATACTATTCTATACAATTTTGGTACTAGTTACACTTGAAATTAATATTAATCCTATACAATTTTGGTAATAATTACATATGAAATCAAACATATATAATTTAGGTACTAGTTACACAATATTGGTATTAAACCTATATAATTTGGGTATTAATTGCACACGAAATTTGTATTAAACATATACAATTTTGGTCCTAATTACACTTTAAATTGGTATTACAATACCGTAGTAGTTACACATAAAATTTGTATTAAACTTATATAATTTTGGTACTAGTTATACATGAAATGGATATTAAAACTAGACAATTTTAATACTAGTTACACATAAAATTGGTATTAAACATATATCAAATTTGGTACTTGTTACACATGAAATTGGTATTAAATATATACAATTTTGGTAGTAGTTACACATGAAATTTGGTATTAAACTTATACAATTTTAATTATTATTATTGTTATTATAAAATAATAATAATAATATGTGTCTATATATATATGATAATATATATAATAATAATTATAAAATAGTAATAGTAAATAATATATATAACAAATAAATAATACTAATATATATATATATATATTAATTATTATTATTATTATTCTTATAAAATAATAATAATAAATTAATAATAACACAAATATGTGTATATAATAATAATAATAATAAAATTTAAGAAAATAAGTACTATAATTTTTGGCAGGAATTTCAGATTTTGAAAGTAAAAAAGGTTGGAAAAGTATATATGTCATTTTGTTGAAAAGTTGAATTAGAGAGATAAAAATAGTGGGATAATTTTTTTTTAACCCTCAAACAAAACATTGGACTAATTTTTAATCCAAAGATAAATAAACTCATCAAGTTCCAAATGAGATAGAAAAAGAAAAAGGAAAAAGAACAAAGGCAAACACATGATAGAGGTAGAGGTAAGAATGAGTGCGCGTTCGGGTGTGACCCGGACCTTACTCAGACCCATCCTATTTTGGACAGGTTTGGGTATGTTTAATGAGTATCAGGTCGTGTAACGGGTATTAATTTTCTACCCAAACGGGGCTTGGGCTTCAAAATTGAAGAAGTGTGTATGTATATAAAAGAAGCAAACATATGATAGTAGTAGTATGTATAATTTTAGGCCACAAGATATGAGATGTCTTTCTGTTACCTTAATACAATTGCAAAGATCAAGGAATAATTATCATATATAATAAACTAAATGTACCCCATTCCAAATGGTAACCAGGTTGGAAGTAGCTAGAGCAGGAAGCTATCTATCATATGTTGAACCACATCAGCACCATCAGAATTCAACCAGTAGCTCTTAACCTGAACCCACAGGAAATAAAAATACAAGTAGAAAAAACAATCACTGAAATTTAATTCAATACAACAGATCAGAATCCTGATGATTCACCATAATTCTTGTTCTATCAAGAAACCTTTTTGTTTAATGCTGCAGTTTTCATCCATGTCTAAACACCTTTGTAATTTCTGTGATCCCATCCATTTGAGCAATTTACAGACAAATGAATTTGAATGAACAATTGATATTCGACTTTTTGAATTGGTCAACAACAACAACAATAATAATATTTTAAGCTATAGTAATTGTTTTCTCTGGTAACTCGTGTGTTTAAAAGGTCGTACACAGATTGCGGGCATGAGAAATGCTGTCCAAATAATTCGATATCCAATTTCAAGCCACTGAAAGTTGCTGAGTTTTGAAGTGCAATAGGCTGGTTCCAAACCTAACGAATTATGTGCCGAAGGGCATGACAATTTTCGCAATCTTATCCTGAAACCCCTGAATCTTTGTCGAACTAGAACATCAAATACCAATCCAATATTTGATTTCATTTTCAAGAAATAGTTTTTCATCATCAAAACAAACAAAAAACATAGATTCTTTTTATTATATTCCTCGAAGTAAATTCTATCTCCTTTTCTCACATTTCCAAACATAATTATGACTTTATATACCGTCATTTTTTGATATCCTATTCTAACCAAAAATAATTTTATCCAACAATTTCTGACATTAGTTAGCGTATTCGCTAACAATTTCGTTCCTTCGAAACAAAACCAAATATATTCGATAACAATTTCTTTCCTTCAAAACCAAACCAAATATTCATTTTATTTTGCAAAACTCTCTGAACAAAACCAAAGAATAGGACAAATGTTTGTGGCTGTTTCACTTAATTTCCTGGTATTGTGTCATGTTGTCTTAAATAACTGCGCAATCCATCTAATTAGTTCAAAAGGAGTATATTTGTTTTCGGTATAAGATGACGTTAGCTGTAGATGGTGCAAAGAAAAATATCATATTGGGGACCTTATATTTTACGCACAGCTGTGATTAAAGAATGTCTGAATCTTTATAAAAGTTTGAATCATGGGAGTGATTTACAGCATGATTGCCAATAGCAAGAAGCCCATCGTCAAGTTTCCATAGTTTCAACTCTTAGTCATCATTCTTTGCATCCACAACACTTCCCTGACATTATTGCAACGTATACAGGCAACAATATAGAACCTCTTAACAAGTGCTACTATGAGAAAACTAAACAGGTCGCTATTCTGAAAGAATACACATGGTGGTAGACATACCTGGATTGTATTATGTGCAACGTATCGTTGTTTGCTTTTGTGAAAGCTTACATCAATGCGCTCCCAAGAAACTTGATTAAGTCCTCTAATCATCTCCTCTAGAACAAAGTGAATGAAACTCATGTCAGCTAAACCAGAGTCAATGATTGCATCTCATTTTGCAGGAACCAACATTTTTTAAATAATTATTTTCCATTTTTTCTTATGCAATACAGATGATGTCATAAACCAGGTCAATGAGGTGTGGTACTGTGGTGTAACAAGAGACCGGAGAGATTAGGCACAATAAACTTTGTTACTAATTAATTCTATTTTTGTGAATATTATTAACTTAGGCGCCCCGTTGTTTCTAACCATCACTTCAGAAAGGCAAAATAAAATCAATAGATTCAAGGTGCCAGAAACTTCTCAGCTACAATAACTTGCCATTGCTAGCAAATGGAACAAACCTTCCAAGTCAATAACTTGTGTCCCAATTGCAGAGGATGCTTTACTAGCTCCATTTTCAGTCATTCTTTGATCAATGTACACGATATGCGGATACTTCGTATCACTAGCGAGAAGATTTGACTGTATAAAAGAAAATTTTCAAAATGACCGACTTCATCTAACTTTATAAGAGAGAGCTGAAAAAGTACCATACCTAGAAAGAGAAAAAAAGAACAAAAACCAACCTTCGGAAGTTCATCTTGACGGCGAATTGATGAAGTTCGCCACCCGACCACATCTTAGGTATCGATGAAGGCTAACATTAATTATTGTACATTTGCTAGATCATCATTTTGGTATAAAAAAAGATATTATGAATCCCTGATGAACAGGGATAAAATCAGATTTTGAAACATTTTCCTTTATAACACTCAAATAAAATAGAACAAATGGTTACAATTATAAACTAATTATATGCCAAGGGGACAAAAATCCACTTCAACGTTGTTGTTCCATCCATGCTGGCTAAGGATACGGTCATAGTTTGCGTTGGCATAAGCAACACGACGCTTAAAAGAGCGTAAAGCCGACCTATAAGCATTTACAAACAACGAGTTACCAAATTAAAACAACTGTTTACAGTTAAAAAATGTAAATAATTGGTCATCGTGTAATCCACACCGACATGAAATGGATATCATCAGAGTCGTTAACCATCCGCAGCAGAAGTGGAGGTCTACCATCATCTTCATCGGTGAGGAATAGATGCTTTCCTGATCTCCCTGCAATCCAGTGTGCTGTCTGCGAAACGCTTTTCTCCAAGAAAGGAAGACCACATAGGAATGGGAGCTGAGGAAGTACGAAGAGTAAAAGGAGACGAGAAAGAATTGTCATTGTGAGCCCAATTACTCATGTTTTCCAAAAATATTTAAAAAATAAACATATGTGACATGAGATGTGACTAATGTGGTAAATAGAAGTTCTCTAATGTGGTAAATAGAAGTTCTTGATTCAAATGGAAATAGAGAGATCAACACTCACTTGTTTATTCCCTCTTGAACCCAAATGCGGGGTTGCAAATGTTATAAAGTTCATTGGTTCCAGTCCACCGATCTGGTTACGGCGTTGAGTGGAAATATTCACTTCCTTATGTGAGTCATATCCAGGAAAATTTGTGGATCCAGTTTTGGCAGAAAGTTCATATAACCTACCAACAGCATACCGTGCAACGAGTCCACCCAAGGAGTGAGCGACAAATGAAATTTTGCAAACTCCATGCCAACGTCGGATAACATCAATCACCTGGATTATGTTGCCAGAATTGTATTAATTATTCAATTGATAATTTTTTATCTTAACCCATCTATTTTAACGGGAAGAAAAAAGGGTGAGTTTGATATTACCAAAGTACCTCTTCGGCTAGCCTTTCACCCATTCTATCAACACCATCAAAAGTCAACACTGATGAATTGCACTCGCTACCTGTTACAAGACAGATGTCAAAAAAAAAAAACTTGTGACATAAATTGAGCATAATGTTTCGGTGTAATATAAAAACTATGTTTCACATAGCCTGTTGTTTTCAACAAAAACAAGGAATCAAGCCAATACATTACTTACGATGAACAATAACTTTATCAGCAAAGTTCTTCACAAATTGCTGAGCAGCATACCTCCAATCTTCTGAGCTGAAGGTGTGGGTGGAAGATGAAATTTAGTAAAAACTGTAAAGAAACAAGTCACACGTACGAAGTTTAAACTGCAACCAATTGAATATACCTGAAAAATTTTCGAGGTTGTGTTTGGTATTCTTAAATAGACAAGTTGTCTTCATAATTCTATTAAGCCATATAAGATTCATAGGGAAATACCATTTCTGCAGAGCTAGCCACCACTTATTCCGTCTGCTTAATCATATTGGAATATGTTGTCATTTGTAGGTCATAAATTCTACAGTTTCTCACTTCACCATGCCATATAGAAAGGCTTCATGAAATAATTTTCTTTAAACAAGAGTCAACTGTAATATCCCACCTCAAGAAAATACTATTTTAGAGACTCTATTTGACAATGCTAATGATGGTCTTTCTTCAAGTAATCCTACCAACTCTCTTTCCCTACACATATCGTGATATTTTGCAACTCGTTTTTCCGACACAACTTTAAAAAAATAAAAAAACCTACATATTTTTTTACCTCTCCTGATATATGTTCAATTTTCTGCTACTCACTCAAAGAGTATGTTCCTGTTTCTCATTTTTATCTGTTTAGCCTGTCTGTTTACTCCATTCAAAGAGCTAGAACTTCTATATGTTCACTTCTAATGCAATGCAGCTAATACATCTCCTAACTTCAGAAAATCCCGAGTTAATTTACATACTAGCCCTACACTCAATGATTGGACATTTTCTTCCAAAAACACAAGTCTAATAAGACATTGTGCAATCCAGATGATTAAAGGATATGAAGATGGGGGTAGAGAAAAATAAAGTAGTCCAGCAACAAAATTTAACGACGAATTAAAAGAAGATGAGCATCAGGTCCCCGTTTATTCAATCCCTGAATCGTTGACATTAAAATCTTAATAACACTAATAACAACCGATGCCTACAACTTTGAAATATCACAAATGCAATCAAACCATAGGGGGGGGCAGAGCCAGCCGGCGAGCTTTACTTTCGACCCAAAAATACGCTAAATCAGCAGCTGCATATAACTAGATTTCTAGGCAAAACATCCTAAACAAAACACGAGCATAATCATCGTACTCGTACCTTCCAACGAGGCCATTGACCATGATAACAAGATGATCAGGCTGCGCCATGGGCTCCGTTGCCGCCGCAGCCGCGTCAAATATATCCTCGCCGCCATTCACTTTCTCAACTTCCACAGACCTATCTTTCTTGGAAAGGCATCCCGTAAACCAACCACTTCCCAATCTTTTAATCCATTCCATTTCCCCACTCTCATCCACCCACAACAATCTACAACACTCCTCCCTCTTCCTCGGGAAACCCACTTTAAAGAAATTCGGCCCACCACTGGGAAATAGAGAATTTGAATCGGGTTTTGGATTCGAGGTTAAGGGTAGGAAAGGGATCCTTGCGATGATGGTCATGGAAGTTAAAATAAAAGATTTTGGAGAGAGGAAGCGAGTCCTTTACTTTACAGTTTACATGGGTGCAGATTTTTTGTAAATGATAATAATTATATTTACGAAATATGAAATTGAAAAGAAAATTTTGTAAAAGGAACCGGGATTTTGCAACAAATATCCAGACCGGGTTCATTACAAAATTTTATTTTCTTTTTATTTGATATTTAGGTAAATATAATTAATTTTTGTATTATTCGTATAAAAAAAACTTAAAATTTGTGTATATCAAATAATACAATCATATGCATAAGTCTATTTTACAATAGATTTATATATAATATAATCCATATAAAATGTGGGTCTATTAAACAATACAATTATGTATGTAAGCCTATTTTACAATAGATTTACATATATTATCCACTTCGTTATATAATATCTGTATAAAATTTTGCACATTAAATATACATATAAGATGAAACACCTCCAATACGACAGAATCTATGGGTTCCGCTTTGGCTTTGAAATAAAGCTAAAAGGAATTTGGCATATATAAGATCAATGATTGATAAATTTAAATGTTGATAATTTATATAAATTTGATAAAAAATATCATTATATAAGAATTTTGATTTTGAATTAAAATAATTATCGAAATTGATACATATAGTAACATATATGTTTACAATAATATGACAATAGTAAAAAAAACTTGAAATAAGCTGATTAGATATTTGATGTGGCTAGAAATAGACATATTTTATGCGCTTAACTGTCAATGATTATGTATGTTTTGATTGATAATTATTACATATGTTGTTTAATCATAATTTTTCTGACCTTTGGGAGTTCTGTTGCTCAACTATATAAGCTGATCCAGTTCTATTGTTTCATCAATCCGAAAATCTGCATTCATACATATTTCATATGTTTGAGAGTAATACACACTAACTAGTGTTTGAAAGAGTCTGATTGGAATTATACTTCAATCCGGACAGAGGTGATTGTGTGTTGTATCTTGCAACTCTCTTGTCCAGAAGACCATAAGCTTATTTAGGCGGGCAAATTTGAGTTTACGGGCACACGGCTTGTTGTGGCTCGTTCAGAATCGTTTCCAGATTCTTATTGTTAAGTCTTTCTTCAATTTATCGTTGTTGCTGTAAGTCTACTGCTATTGTATTTCTATTTATTTGTTGTTGTAAGTCCACTGTTTCTGTATTCAATATAATTTATTTTTCATCACAATTGTTTAAGCTGATTCGATCCGTTTATTTAAATAAACAGTTCCAACAATCGTAAACTCAAATTGTTTCTGTTCTTTATTTTTTGGATCTGAATCAGTTGGAATAAGCATACTTTGCTAACTAGAAAATTGTTGAATTTTCAACAAATCACTCTTACCGAGGTGCTCCACGTGCCAGAGTTCAGGAATAATCTCATCTCAGTAGTAGTGCTGAACAAGAAAGGCTTTCGACTCGTGTTTGAATTTGACAAAAAAAGAGAGAAAACCGGAATCCAAGACACATGTCACTTTGTTTCTCATCGATTTTCTTCATGTTCCAACCATATTTTGGAACTGTTTTCAAGAGAAAAGTTGTAGAACTTTAAGTTATCTAAGCATGGACAGCTAATTCGAAGTTATGACCAATACAAGTTGATCACCAAAAGTAGAAAAATGAGCAACAAAAATCTGAGACGACGATTGATCGCCCAAACCTTACTAATTGATCGCCCGAGGTAGAGCAAGACACGAAAATGCTACTGGAGATGGCGATTGATTGCCCAAACATCGCCGATCGATCGTCGGGGCGTATTTTCAGAATTTTGGAAACCTGATTTGTTGTTATCCTACACAAATTCTACCCTTATTACTTGATACCCTACCATATAACTCGAGACTGTGACCTCAAATCAGACCATTCTTCATTATTATTCATTATTCTTGATAGTTTAGACATTAGGTAGAGTAAGTATACTTGTCAACCAGTGGACGCGATGCCTTGAACTGTTCGATGTTTTATGTATGCCAAGACAACAATACTCACACAGCTTCATCTCCACGCTATTATTGGTTCTTTCATTGTTGTCGATTTTGGCCCTGGGGCAAACTTGGTTGTTTCATCGAATGCTCTAGAGATTTAGCCATCGAGCCATTGGTAGCGCTTATCGTGTACGCCCAAATTAACCCCACTCAATCCTCAAGATTGATAACAATAATGTAGTAGCGTGAGTAGGGATCGATCCCACGAGGAGGTGTGAATCTTTGTGTTAATGAAAATCAAAATCAAAATAATAAAAGATGGGGTTATGAAGTTGAATTATACTAATTAAAATTAAAAACAAAGATTAACTAATGAAAGCGATTCTTGGTATCGGTCGACTCTACTTTGGATATTATCATCTATTTCATCAATTCACAAAAGACTCAATTTTACTTGAATATTCATCAATTGGAAATCTAATTCCTCCCTCACCTTATTCATAGTCAATTAGTCCAAGCGTTCTAATTTAACTTTCACCAATCAATCAATCTCTATATGCATATTCAAGATTAAAATCATGACATCATTCAAAACTAGTGAGCGATGAATCTAAACAACATAAACACAAGCGGTTTATATAATTTAGTCAATGGTTTTCTCTAAGAATTTAATAACACCAACAGCAGGCAATTATCGATCTTAGTTGTTTCTTCAATTAGATTACTCAAACAATCTCTTATTTGATATCCAATTAGCAATAGATTATATGCAAGTTACTAGGTTGTCAATCCAATAAACAAACATCAATCATATCAACAAAATCAGAAAAACAATGAATTCAATAAAATCGATAAACAAAAGCGTATGAATCTCCCCAAGATAAATAATTCCAAGGTTTTGTCTTCCTCAACCAAGAATTAAGACTAGCTACACATAATTAAAACCAAACTATAAATAAAAACAAGGGAAAGAAAACTAATCCGATCTCCGCTCGTCGAGGTGTCAATCCCGCCTTCGCTTCGATCTTCGTAGCCGTTCTTCAACAAAATTGAAAAGAAAATATAAAACTAGTCTAAAATTATTCTACCCTAACTATCTAGATGTTTTTAGGTCTGATTTTCGTGCATATATGTATAGGGAGGCTGATGGAGTAGGTTAGAATCCATGTGGGAAGGAAAGAAATCAAGATTTTACACTTTCCAAAAGTCTTCTGGCGTAAATACGCGTAGAATGGCGTAGCTACGCCTACAGATGCCGTAGCGTTGGCGTAATTACGCCTAATAATGGCGTAATTACGCCGGTCATCAATTTTTCTGGCGAGTTTCGTATTTTGGCCGTAACTTTCTCGTCCGAACTCCGAATTCGATGAATCAGCTGTCCACTCGAAGATAACTCAAAGTTCTACAACTTTTCCATGGACCACATTTCCAAAACATGGCTCGAACATATAGAAATTTGAGGAGAAAGGAGCAACATGTGTCTTGGATTCTGGTTTTTTCCTCTTTTCTTCAACTTTATTGCTTCTTTCACCATTTTAGCTTGATTTCTTCACCTTTCCCTACATTTAGACAAATATACGATTAGGTAGCATATGTATCAATTTATCCATCAAAATATACCAAATCGTAGACAATTAAGCGCAATAGATGTGTCTATTTCTAGTCACATCAAACACCCCCATACTTAATCTTTACTCGACCTCGAGTAAATCAGACAAAACTACAATTTTTTTTACTTTGGCTCATAGGTTCATAACAAACTAACTTGTTCTCACTTTAATGCCTCAATAATTTTAAACATGTATAGTAATGAAAGGCGGCGAAAAGTTAACAGTGGAACAAGTTCAATCCCTAAACATTTCGTACCCAACAAAGTAGTGAACGTGTGTGTGTGGTCATAAACAAGTGTCATGTACAATTTATAGATCCAATAGAAGCAAATCCAAAATAGTTCAAGTCATACACTAACACAAGTATAAGCTCACTTGCACACTCTTCTCCACTATCTTAGCCACTTTGCAAACATAAATCAAGTAGGTCTTTATTAGCTTGTAGTGTGGCCTAGGTATTGGCTTATGAAAGAAAGGTAAGGATATATCAAGTAAGAGAGTATGATGATATGCACACTAAAAGCTTATCTTCTTGCTTGAATTTTTCAACTTTTGTTTCAACATTTTTCTTCTTTTGTGCCTTGGCTCCCCTTGGAGTCATATTTTTATCTATTTCCTCAAGGCATTCCTTTTCTTTCATGTATTTCATTCTTTTGACAATAAAGCTCACAAATATACTTCAATGATTTCCAAGTGCATTTGAATGAAATACATCATAATCCCTTAAAAGGTATGGATTAAAATCACATTTAGGCTTAAAGGGTAGGATGATAAGATAGTCAAGAAATGTTGAATGTGGGTCTTTAGTATGCTTAGCATACAACCATTCTTTTACATTTAAAGCTCAAAATAGGTACTAGAGAATGATTTTGTTTACATGGTAGGCTTGAAAGGCTCAAACGCATCAAAGATTGCCTATATCACTTTCATGTTTGCAAGTAGTCTAGACATACGCCTCAAAAAGCATGTAGTTAAGTTCTAGCATGTATTAGAGACTTCTTAAGACTATCACAAAGTTTACACAATCTTCACTAAGCTATGCACACTTCACAAGCCATGACAATAATGTGCTCAAAATATTCTACTTACTAAGTTAAAGTACACTTTGCATTAGAGTTCAAAGTGTTCCAAGGTTAACAATTCACCTATGTTCAAAGCATGCATGCCATCAATTAGGTTTCATCATGGGCTAGTGATTCTAAGCATGTGTTCATTACTAACTATGAGCTCAAAATTTTAAATTTTTCGATTTTTTTGTATTTTTGAAATAGGAAAAACAAAAACACACTACTAATCCCTCCCCCATACTTAAATCTTACATTGTCCCCAATGTAAGGCAAAAATACAAGTAACGAGAAAAGTCTAACTAATAAAGCAATAAAAAATAAAAAGAAAGGGAAACTAACTCCCCTTGGGTTGCCTCCCAAGCAGCGCCTCTGTTTAACGTCGGTGCCCGACTCCAATGCTCGTGCTCATGGTGGGTCATGTTTGGTGTCCAATGCCACCTTTTCCCACCTCAGTATCCTTCTGACAGCTCGAAGGCGATGCCTATTCGCCTTATACTTCTTGGAGGTCCTCAACCCTTTTCGCATCCCCTCGTTTTCTATTGATGTATCGTGAGGTTCAGGAGGAAGTTTCAGCTCAACATCAGGTACCTGCAATTCAAAATTGAGATTTTTAAAAGCAGAATTTGGTAAAGCAGTAGTAATACATGAAGTGTCAGTCAAAATTTCTCCCATACCTCCTTCGTCAACAGGCCGATCAGTAGTTACCCCATGTTCATGCTCAGTGACAGTATGTGATTTTTCTAGTGATACGTGATGTGTGATGCCAATAGTATAATCAGTAGTAGGATGAACGGGATCATGAGTATTGAACTTAGCTACCTCACCATTAAACTCCATAGTAAAAGCACCACCACTTACATCTATTATGCACTTGGAAGTTTTCAAAAATGGTCTCTCTAACAGAATAGGGCTGCTTTTATTATCATTTTCAATGTCAAGTACATAGAAATCAGCAGGAAAGACCAATTTATCGACTTTCACTAGAACATCCTCAAGTATTCCCCTAGGATGCACAGTAGACCTATTTGCTAATTGAATAGCAATTTCAGATTTTTTAAGAGGTCCTAGGTCTAAAGAGGTGTAGATTGAATAAGGCATAACATTTATTGCTGCTCCTAAGTCTAGCATGGCCTTATCAATTCTATTATTTCCAATCATGCATGGGACAGTGAACATACCAGGATCCGTGCATTTCGTAGGGGTTTCCTTCTCCTCATCGTCGGAGAAAAAATCGTCAAACATGTCCATTTCATCACAGTATTCGACCTTCGATTCCTTTTTCTCTTCATAGGGTTCATGATCATATTCAACATAGGGGGTTGTTTGAAACAAACCTTGTGGAGATGCATGATGTGCAAGCTCCTCTTCTTCTAGTGGCACATGTGTCTCCTCTTCTAGCTTGGGTGGCATCAGTACCACCTCCCCCGGGGTTCCTACCTCTTCGTCACTCCTTGAGGCGATTGCAACCATGTTCTCTCGTGGTGCCTCCATCGTCCGGGAGGGTATAAAGTCGGTGGGTTGTGCTGCTATCTGATCGGCTGATTTAATAAGTTGCTCGATTTGGTTACCCAAATTCTGAGTGCTAGACCTGAATTCCTGTTGAAATTGCAAAATATTGTCATTAAGTGTTAAAACAAGATTCTCTAAAGACTCACCAGGGGTAAGGTATTGAGGTTGTTGCGGCCATGGCGAATATTGTGGTATGTATGGCGGTAGATAGGACTGCATGTAAGGTGGAGGTGGGCTCATCCATTGATTGTCATAGTTGAGATTGGGATGATCACTCCAACTTGAGTTGTATGCACTTTGTCCACTCCCTACGCCAAGTTGGTGCACAAGATACTCCAATTCGTCTAGTCGCCTATAGTCCTCCATGATAAGATCCGATTTTGAGAAATCAACCTGTAAGCACTAACAAACAAGAGTAGCGGTGGGGGAAAAAGAAAGAAAGAAAACGAAAGAAAAAGAAAGAGAAAGAAATAAAACAGAAAATATTAACACAAAAATATACAACGCCTCCCCGGCAACGGCGCCAAAATTTGGTAGCGCTTATCGTGTACGCCCAAATTAACCCCACTCAATCCTCAAGATTGATAACAATAATGTAGTAGCGTGAGTAGGGATCGATCCCACGAGGAGGTGTGAATCTTTGTGTTAATGAAAATCAAAATCAAAATAATAAAAGATGGGGTTATGAAGTTGAATTATACTAATTAAAATTAAAAACAAAGATTAACTAATGAAAGCGATTCTTGGTATCGGTCGACTCTACTTTGGATATTATCATCTATTTCATCAATTCACAAAAGACTCAATTTTACTTGAATATTCATCAATTGGAAATCTAATTCCTCCCTCACCTTATTCATAGTCAATTAGTCCAAGCGTTCTAATTTAACTTTCACCAATCAATCAATCTCTATATGTATATTCAAGATTAAAATCATGACATCATTCAAAACTAGTGAGCGATGAATCTAAACAACATAAACACAAGCGGTTTATATAATTTAGTCAATGGTTTTCTCTAAGAATTTAATAACACCAACAGCAGGCAATTATCGATCTTAGTTGCTTCTTCAATTAGATTACTCAAACAATCTCTTATTTGATATCCAATTAGCAATAGATTATATGCAAGTTACTAGGTTGTCAATCCAATAAACAAACATCAATCATATCAACAAAATCAGAAAAACAATGAATTCAATAAAATCGATAAACAAAAGCGTATGAATCTCCCCAAGATAAATAATTCCAAGGTTTTGTCTTCCTCAACCAAGAATTAAGACTAGCTACACATAATTAAAACCAAACTATAAATAAAAACAAGGGAAAGAAAACTAATCCGATCTCCGCTCGTCGAGGTGTCAATCCCGCCTTCGCTTCGATCTTCGTAGCCGTTCTTCAACAAAATTGAAAAGAAAATATAAAACTAGTCTAAAATTATTCTACCCTAACTATCTAGATGTTTTTAGGTCTGATTTTCGTGCATATATGTATAGGGAGGCTGATGGAGTAGGTTAGAATCCATGTGGGAAGGAAAGAAATCAAGATTTTACACTTTCCAAAAGTCTTCTGGCGTAAATACGCGTAGAATGGCGTAGCTACGCCTACAGATGCCGTAGCGTTGGCGTAATTACGCCTAATAATGGCGTAATTACGCCGGTCATCAATTTTTCTGGCGAGTTTCGTATTTTGGCCGTAACTTTCTCGTCCGAACTCCGAATTCGATGAATCAGCTGTCCACTCGAAGATAACTCAAAGTTCTACAACTTTTCCATGGACCACATTTCCAAAACATGGCTCGAACATAACATGTGTCTTGGATTCTGGTTTTTTCCTCTTTTCTTCAACTTTATTGCTTCTTTCATCATTTTAGCTTGATTTCTTCACCTTTCCCTACATTTAGACAAATATACGATTAGGTAGCATATGTATCAATTTATCCATCAAAATATACCAAATCGTAGACAATTAAGCGCAATAGATGTGTCTATTTCTAGTCACATCAAACACCCCCATACTTAATCTTTACTCGACCTCGAGTAAATCAGACAAAACTACAATTTTTTTTACTTTGGCTCATAGGTTCATAACAAACTAACTTGTTCTCACTTTAATGCCTCAATAATTTTAAACATGTATAGTAATGAAAGGCGGCGAAAAGTTAACAGTGGAACAAGTTCAATCCCTAAACATTTCGTACCCAACAAAGTAGTGAACGTGTGTGTGTGGTCATAAACAAGTGTCATGTACAATTTATAGATCCAATAGAAGCAAATCCAAAATAGTTCAAGTCATACACTAACACAAGTATAAGCTCACTTGCACACTCTTCTCCACTATCTTAGCCACTTTGCAAACATAAATCAAGTAGGTCTTTATTAGCTTGTAGTGTGGCCTAGGTATTGGCTTATGAAAGAAAGGTAAGGATATATCAAGTAAGAGAGTATGATGATATGCACACTAAAAGCTTATCTTCTTGCTTGAATTTTTCAACTTTTGTTTCAACATTTTTCTTCTTTTGTGCCTTGGCTCCCCTTGGAGTCATATTTTTATCTATTTCCTCAAGGCATTCCTTTTCTTTCATGTATTTCATTCTTTTGACAATAAAGCTCACAAATATACTTCAATGATTTCCAAGTGCATTTGAATGAAATACATCATAATCCCTTAAAAGGTATGGATTAAAATCACATTTAGGCTTAAAGGGTAGGATGATAAGATAGTCAAGAAATGTTGAATGTGGGTCTTTAGTATGCTTAGCATACAACCATTCTTTTACATTTAAAGCTCAAAATAGGTACTAGAGAATGATTTTGTTTACATGGTAGGCTTGAAAGGCTCAAACGCATCAAAGATTGCCTATATCACTTTCATGTTTGCAAGTAGTCTAGACATACGCCTCAAAAAGCATGTAGTTAAGTTCTAGCATGTATTAGAGACTTCTTAAGACTATCACAAAGTTTACACTGTGAAGGTGTTTTTGGTTTGGTTTATTGTAAAGGTCCTCCAACACCAAAGCAAGTTGGTAAATTGTAAAGTCGCCAACAAGTAAAGTTGGTGCATGTGTTGTGGCTATCCTTGGAGCTTAAGGCCAAGAAGACTCGTGAAGAGTGTTTTTAGCTCGTGAAGAGCTTTGTGTACTCGGGAAGAGTATTGTGCTCGGGAAGAGCTTTGTAACTCGGGAAGAGTTGGGTTGTGGCTAACTTGGAGCCCTCAAGGCCAAGATCATTTATTCTAGTGGAACCTCGGTTGAAGGTTATCTAACCGGGAAGATGAGACGTAGGCGATTCATCGCCGAACTTCTATAACAAATCTTTGTGTCTTTTATTGCTTTATTTTTCATTACGCATTTATTTACTTATTCTTTTTATTTATCGATTGACGTAAGGCTTCCGCAAGCGCAAACTCTTTTAGTTTTGCAAACTCATTTTAAAACGCTAAAGTAGCCAAGGAATCTCATTCACCCCCCCTCTTCGATTCCAACAAGTGGTATCAGAGCCATTTGATTTTTGTTTTAAATCAAAAATTTTATATGGCTAATCTAGCAAATGAGTTTGCTCAAGGTCAATCGACAAATAGACATCCGCTCTTCACGGGTGATAACTACGGGTATTGGAGAAATAGAATTTCTCTATACATCCAATCCGTAGATTATGACCTTTGGAAGATCATAGTGAAAGGTCCACATATTCCTTTAAAGGAAGTAGGGGGAATAAGTATCCCTAAAGAAATGGATGATTTCACTAGAGCGGATATGATTTTAATTTCACAAAACGCTAAAGCTATTAATATTTTGCATTGTGCTTTAGATATGAAGGAGTACAACCGGATCTCGATGTGCTCAACCGCTAAGGAGATATGGGACAAATTGCAAATTTGTCATGAAGGAAAAAATCAAGTGAAGGAGACAAAGATAGACCTTCTACAACTCAAATATGAGACATTTGAGATGGAGTCCGGAGAAGAAGTTGATTCAATGTTTAGGAGGCTCACCCTAATCATAAACAAGATTGCCCAACTTGGAGAGAAGTACCCTCCAAAGCAAATATGGAGGAGAGCCCTAAGAGCCTTACCTAAAGAATGGGACGCAAAAAGGACGGCTATCATCGAGTCAAACAAAGGAGAAAGTGCTTCCTATGATCTTGATGAGCTCCATGGCACATTGGTGACTCATAAGCTTGAAGTTGCCACAAGGAGAGAAGTAAAGGAGGAGGATAGATTCAAAAGAAATGGGATCGCCTTGGTTTGAAGGAAAGACCATTCCGATGATGAAGAAGAAGATGATGATGAAGAGATGATGTTGTTCACAAAGAAATTCAAGAAGCTCTTCAACAAACATAGCAAGTCAAAGACCTCTAGTGCAACCAAACATGAATCCAAAAATGAGGTAACATGTTATAATTGTCAAGAAAAAGGCCATTATGCTAACAAATGTCCTAGGAAGAAGAATGAGGACAAAGGCAAGAAGAAGGCGTTTATAGCCACATGGAGTGATAGCGACTTCGATGAAGAAGAAGCCACCAATCTTTGTTTAATGGCTCTTGGAGATGAAGGAGATGAAAGCGACGATGAGGTATCTTCATTTGATGAACTTCTAGAGTCTTATAATGAACTTATTGATGCTCTTGGCAAAACCAAGATGAGTAACAAATTACTCAAACTTGAGATTGCTAAGAAAGATGAAGAAAATAATTCATTGAAAAATGAATTAAATTCTTTAAAGATATCTTTTTGCAAATATAGTGAAAGTAGTCAAAAGATGAGTGAATTGCTTGGCTTACAACGTTATAGCTTTGACAAAGCCGGGTTAGGCTACTCAAGCAAATCAAAAACTTTTTCTAGCTTGTTAGCCAAAGCAAAGCATGATTCTCCTACTTGCAACTATTGTTGTAAAAATGGCCACACTAAGAATAAGTGTAGGTTTGCTAGAATCCAATACCAACCTAATAAGAGGTGGAAATGGATTCAAAAGTGTCATTGAAAGTTAACCCTCAAGGACCCAAAAATCAAATGGGTACCAAAGATCCTCATATTGTTAATTTGTCTTGTAGGGACAACAATGGAATGAAGGATGAAGGACCAAGCAACTCAAAGGAGGAGTTTGTATTATTCACCACTATAGAAGAGGCGCGAGGCGTTGGACCAATGACAAGAACGAACTCTTGTCATTAAGGGTCAAATTTTCTTTATACATGTTAAAAGAGCAATTCAAAATTCATTGGCACAAATTAATTGGGATCAATAAATATTGAAGCTCAATATTCATTGTAGTAAAATGGAATACCCCTTAGCATAATTGGTTAATGCATGATGTATGCTTATCTTTTTATAATAAGTATCTTGATATGCCTTGCATTCAAATTTGAATATGCTATGTGAAAATGTGCAATTATATGATTTGTTATAATGCATTGATAATTTTATTGGGCATAAATGCATGAACATATGCACACATTGCAACATTTAGAATTTATTGTTGAGTGCCTTAAACGCATGTGTATTTCTCTAATTGATTTAATCTAATAGCTATTACATGCTTGGCGAGGACCATGTGTAAAATTGTTAAAATATGGCTATGTGTCAACATATTTGAGCTATATTTATTTAAATTTTATGCTTTTTGATTATCACAAAAAGGGGGAGAATTTTGTGATAAACTTGAACCTTAATACATGCATAGTTTAAGGGGGAGAGCTTATGTATGCATGGTTTGAGGGGGAGAGTTATTTGTTTGATGCTTTACTTGTTTAACTTGTATGTGTTATGCAATTGTTAAGGTGTAGTCATTTTTTACTCACATTTCATGCATATTACTTATTCAAGTTTATCAAGTTTTGTGATCATCAAAAAGGGGGAGATTGTTGAGCCTTAAACGCATGGTTGCGTTTAATGCGTTAAAATATTCCCGATCAATCTTTGAGTTTTGATGATAAACAAAACTTGTGTTTGTTATACTAATCCATCTACTTAGTGTGCAGATTAAGTGATGAAAAGTGGTTTGGAATGAAGAAAATCGAGTGTGCATATTCTGGCCTGGATCGCCCCAGGCAATGGTGATCATCGCCCCAGGCGATGGGTGCCAGGCGAGGCATCACCGCGCACATCGACAGAGGTGATGGCTAGGCGAGCACGAGAGGAAGATCGCTCCAGGCGATGATGACCAAAGCCTGAGGCGATGGCAACCATTTGACACTTCGCCCAGCACATCGACAGAGGCGACACCGAGGCAACGCGCGGGCATGCACGCAGGGGAGATCGTTTGAGGCGATGGGCTAAACGCCCGAGGCGATGGCTGGAACGCCTGAGGCGATGTGGAGTTCGTTTGAGGCGATGATAAATTTGGACATGCTGAGGCTACGGCCTTGATTTTTGCTGTTGATCGCCTGAGGCGATCCGTGTAATTTGGCGACCGTTGGGGCGTGGCGATGGAGATCGCCCGAGGCGATGTCCGAGGCGATCGAGGAGTAATTTTAGCCTTATGTGTAGCAACGGCTAGTAGGAGCCTAGGGGGCCTCCTACACTATAAATATTGATGCTTTGGAGCATTTTGAAGCTAAGAAACAAGTCTACAAACTTCTACAAAGTCTTGATCATTATAATTTCAAATTGCATTGCAATCTCCATACATTGTTGTTGTATTGGAGTTTGTAATTCTCTTTTTGTTAGAGTCTTGTTGTCTTCGTGTGAGTACACCGTGAAGGTGTTTTTGGTTTGGTTTATTGTAAAGGTCCTCCAACACCAAAGCAAGTTGGTAAATTTTAAAGTCGCCAACAAGTAAAGTTGGTGCATGTGTTGTGGCTATCCTTGGAGGCCTTAAGGCCAAGAAGACTCGTGAAGAGTGTTGGTAGATCGTGAAGAGCTTTGTGTACTCGGGAAGAGTATTGTGCTCGGGAAGAGCTTTGTGTACTCGGGAAGAGTATTGTGCTCGGGAAGAGCTTTGTAACTCGGGAAGAGTTGGGTTGTGGCTAACTTGGAGCCCTCAAGGCCAATATCATTTATTCTAGTGAAACCTCGGTTGGAGGTTATCTAACCGGGAAGAGGAGACGTAGACGATTCATCGCCGAACTTCTATAACAAATCTTTGTGTCTTTTATTGCTTTATTTTTCATTACGCATTTATTTACTTATTCTTTTTATTTATCGATTGACGTAAGGCTTCCGCAAGCGCAAACTCTTTTAGTTTTGCAAACTCATTTTAAAATGCTAAAGTAGCCAAGGAATCTCATTCACCCCCCCTCTTCGATTCCAACACGTATATATGCTCAATATGTTGACTGAGTTAGCTATATCAGGTCTATTGCAGTCCATGAGCTACATTATGTGTTCTCGTAATGGTATTATTTCCCTTGTCAATCTTGTCAAGTATCTTCTCAACATAATGACTCTGGGAGAGAGAATATCCATTTGCAGGTTTGGTATTTTCATCCCGAGAATCACATCTGCAAGACCTAGGTCTTTCATCTCAAAATTTCACGACAACATTTTCTTGGTAATTTGATGTTATTGTTAGACACATTTATCGCATTGGTTTGTTTTAAACCCATTTGAAAGCATAATGTTATCAAATTTTTTGTGCCATTGTTTAGATGCTTGCTTTAATCCATACAAGGATTTCACAAGTCTACACACCTTCTTTTATTTACCTAGAACTACAAACTCTTCAGGTTGTTCCATGTAAACCTCCTCTTCTAAATCTCCATTTAGAAAAGCCGTTTTTAGACCCATCTATAGCATTTGATTACAAGTCTAGCCTTGTACTTATCTACCGTACCATCAGCTTCATCTTCATCTTGAAGATCCACTTGTGGCATATTGGTTTACAACCTACAGGAAATTCCACTAGTTCCCAAGTATGATTATGTAAGATAGATTATATCTCACTGTTCACCGCTTCTTTCCAAAGATCAGAGTCTTGAGAGGGCCTTGCTTCCTTGAAAGTAGCCGGATCATTTTCCAAGAGATATGTTAGGAAATCCGAACCAAAAGACTTCTCTTTTCTCGCTCTTTTACTTCGTCTAGGCGATTATACATTCTCTTGAGATTCTATATCCCCCACATATCTCTCAACATTGGTTTCGGTCACTTTCTGAGTTTTGTGGGGGGAAATTTCGTCAAAGAATAAAACATGCCTATCCATAATGATAGTATTTACATGCATTTCTGCATTATCTGACTTGTGTACTAGAAATCAATAGGCACTACTATCTCGCGAATATCCGATAAATACACAATCCACAGTCTTAGGTCTTATCCTAGTCCGTTTACGACGATGAATTGGTACCTTTGCTAGACAACCTCAAACCCTTAAAAATTTGTAGCTAAGTGCGCGAGCTTTCCACAATTCATAAGGCGTTCTATCCAACTTTTTATGTGGTACTCTGTTTAGCACATAGTTGGCAGAAAGCAGAGCTTCTCCCACAAGTTCCGAGGTAATTCAGAACTTACAAGCATTGCATTCATCATTTCCTTAAGAGTTCTATTATTCCTTTCAGCAATACCATTTTGCTCGGGAGAATAAGGCGCAGTGATTTGATGAATAATGCCACTCTCAGCACATATTTGTGCAAATGGTGACTCATATTCACCTTGGTCACTTCAAAGATTTTTAATCTTTTTATCGAGTTGATTCTCAACTTCATTCTTGTAGTGAATTAACATGTCAATTGCTTCGTATTTACTTCTCATTAGGTAGACATAACAATATCTTGTACAATAATCGATAAAGTTAGGAAATAATTTTTACCGCCTGTAGAGTGTACATACTTTAGATCACATACATCTTTATGGATCAAGTTTAACTGTTCGGTGTTTCGCTCAATTGAGTGGAATGAAGACTTGGTTAATCTGGCCTCTACACAAGTCTCACACCTGTGTTTATGATTTATGTTAAATTTAGGTAATAGATTAAGAGACATTAGCCTCGATCTTTCTTCTTCATTGTATAGAACATACACCGGACTTCCAAATGGATGTAACCGAGAATAATCCGCTGGCTTGCCTGTCCACACCTCCATCGGAGTCTTCAGATCAATCGCCACTGATGGAGATCGATTGATAATAAAACTGGCGGTCTTGACTGCTTCTGCCCAAAATGACTTGGTAGACCCGCAGTCTTCAGCATAGCCCTTGTTCTTATCCAACAGGGTTCTATTCATCAGTTCTGCCACTCCATTCTGTTGAGGCGTGTAAGCAGTTGTGAATTGTCTTTTGATGCTCTCTTGTTGACAGAATGCATCAAATATCTCACTTGTATATTCTCTTCCATAGTCAGTCCTCAAACACTTGATCTTCTTTTCAGAGTCAAGTTCAACCTGCGCTTTGAACACCTTGAAGAATGAAAAACCATCTGATTTCTTCTTGAATGGGTACACCCAGCATCTTCTAGAGGAATCATCAATGAACTAGACAAAGTATCTCGCTCGTCCTAGAGATACAACTGGCGATTGCCAAACATCAGAATGAATCAGCTCCAATATACCGTTGCTTTTGGCAGTAGATGTGCCAAACTTTAGCCTATGTTGTTTACTGGTAACAAAATGCTCACAAAAGGGTAGGGACGCTTTCGTAAGTCCTGTCAGCAGCTTACGTTCCAAGAGAACCTTCAACCCTCGTTCTAACATATGCCCGAGCTTCCTATGCCATAACACTGTTAATTCTTCTCCCGAACTAGTCGATGCAACAACTAGTTCTGCCTCTTTGTGTGTTTTCCCCAGAAGTACATACATATTCTTGTAAGCCTTTTCTGCCTTCAATACCACAAGCGCGCCTTTGAAAATCTTCATGATCCCATTTTTTTATACGGGTCTTGCACCCGATATCGTCCAATTGTCCCAAAGACAAAAGATTCTTTGTCAGACCCTTCACGTGCCGTACCTCCTGTATGGTGTAAATAGTACTATCAAACATTTTAATTTTGATGGTTCCTACACCAGCGATTTCCAAGGCATGATCATTTCACATAAATACAGATCCTCCTGAGACTGGTTCATACTGGTCGAACCATTCTCTTCGAGACTTCACGTGCCACGTCGCTCCTGAATCCATTATCCATGCGTCATAAAATATTTGCCTGCCTTCCGCAACAGTTGCTGCTTCACTTAATAGTATTTCTCCACCATCTGAGGTACTGTCAATATTTCCTTGAGAATCTTTCTCGACACTCTTCTTACTTGTACAATCTTTCTTGAAGTGCCCTTTACCACCACATTTATAGTAATAAAAAGTATTCTTCTTACTTCTGGATTTGGATATACCAAACTTGTGGCTCCCACTGGAGTCACGATCCGTCGATCTTCCTCTCATCATCGGCAAAGCCTCTGCATGCTTCAAAGTTGCCAACTTGTCTTCCTTGTTCTTGCGCCGACTTTCCTCTTCAAGAACCGCGGCTGCAACATTGTTGAAGACTAACACATCAGTAGTGATATTGTTGGTCAGATTGATGATGAGTTGATCGTACGAATCCGGTAGACTTTGTAGTAGAAGCTCCGCACATTCAACTTCCTCTATTTTATGCCCCAATGTAGTGAGTTGGGCAAATAGAGTATTCAGTATATTGATATGGTCGGTCAGTGATGAGGATTTCGACATCCGAAGAGTATAAAGCCTTCTCTTTAAGAAAATCTTGTTGTGTAGTGACTTGGCCTCGTACAGGTTTGTCAAAGTATCCCAAATATCTTTTGCATTTGTTATTTCAGTGATACTTGACAATACCCCATCTGCTAGAACAAGATGCAAATTGGCAATAGCATTACCATTCATCTCATTCCACTTTTCATCGTCCATGCCTTCCGTAGGTCTATCTCCAATAGCCGCCAAGCAACGATCTTTTCGTAAAACTGCTTGCATCTTCATTTTCCACAACATTGAAGATCAGTCAATGCTGCAACCACTGAGCATACTTAGAATTTTAAGACTTTTACAAAGAGGCTCTGATACCACTTGTTGGCCCCAGGTGCGGCAACATGAGATAGAAAATATCAAAAATGAAGAATAAAATGGACACCATAATTTACGTGGAAAACCAATAAAAATTATTAGGGTAAAAACAACGGGCAAGATGAAAAGATTTCACTATAATATTTTGTGGGTTACAACCTCTCTCTATCTTTCAAAGAGAACAACACTCTCAATATAGGAGAAAACTACCTCACAAATATTATAGAATACACACTCAAATGTAGAGATATGAGAGAACACTCTGAAATGGAATGAATAAAATGAAATCAGAATAGTTCTATTTATAGGGTTGAAGATGTAGGATCGAGCGCTTACCGCTTTACCAATAACTATAGTTAAGGGTAATGGCGCAACATCAATCTTTTCAACCATACACTGGCACAAGCGCCACGCGTTCGACCGATCACAAAGCAGAGGCAATTGTTGAACCCCAACAATCCCTCCCCCAATAATTGCACACTTTGCAACTCATGGGAATCGAACACGCGACCTTGGCTCTGATACCAATTGTAGGATCGAGCGCTTACTGCTTTACCAATAACTATAGTTAAGGGTAATGGCGCAACATCAATCTTTTCAACCATACACTGGCACAAGCGCCACGTGTTCGACAGATCACAAAGCAATTGTTGAACCCCAACAGAAGATGTGCATTAAATGCACATCCGCCAACCACCAACCACCAACTTCCAACCACCAGCTGCCCTCATTAAATGAGGACAGCCGGTCAACAATATTGATCATATTTCAGCAGATCTTGATCATATTTCAGCGGATCTGTACTCATGTCTTATTTTCTTCAAAAGCATTGTATTTGCTGAATTTGATCGGATTTGTTAAATATTAATGATATGACATGTTCAATATATATATATATAATTTAGTGAAAAAATTAATAAGTAAAATAAAATTTATATTTTTTATAAAGTATAATATGTTGGTGCAATTTTTTCTTTATCTAAATTTTTTGTTATATTTTTTTCTCATAATAATACAATATAAATATATATAATTGTTTTATGTTTTTAAATTCTAAATATTAAGAAATAATATGACATATTATTAGTTATTTTATAACTGTTTAGGAATATTGTAACAAAACAAAATATTGAAGGTGGTTACACATATATGAGTATTTTAGGAAGAATACATGAACAAGAACACGCCCTAATTGATTACTCAGTGGTGCTCGTCGATAATTAAAAAAAATTTGATTTTGATTTCAGAAAATTATGTAAATTTATATTTACAATTGAACACATATTTGCAATAATATGATTTATTAAGATGTCTTCAATTATTGAGGTATTCCTTAAATTGGTATCGCTGAAAACCAAAATTTCAATATTTGGGTTTAAAATTGAAACAATGACCATATCCAGTTGGTAGTGGACAACCAGATAAGTAGTGGCTTGGACATTATTGTGTGAAATGGCCGCTGATGCAACCGTTGGTAAAATATATATATATATATATATATATATATATATATATACTTACAGTCCGATACCAGTTGATGGAACATAATTCACTTTAGTCAATCAAAAAAACTTAAGTTCACATAGGTCTACTTTGGGTAAAATTATAAAAAGGGCCACAGTGCTTATTCTTCAATGATCAGCCTTCAATTTATCAACTTCTCATCTATTCTTCTCATTCTCTCGTCAAATTCATTCATCAGAAACAAACGTTATCAGCGATTTTTTTATCAATACATTCAACTGCAACTCCTTATTAAATATTGAAAGCATCATTCCAATAACAAATTTTTTTTATCAACTCCACGTTTATGGAAGTCAATGCGTGATGGACACTGCTACAAAACTCGAAAACCCAAGCAATTAACGGATCTGAAATCAGCTCCGACGATAGGAAAATCTTGATCAACTCAACCACGGCCAACATCAGTCTCAGGAGCGATGAAAGGCGCAGCTGCTCATCCTCTTGGAAACCCTAACAATCTTTCAGATCTGATTTCAGAACGTGCAGCATCATTACATAAATCGTGCATCACCATGTTAAATAATCGTGCACCAACATTTTAAAAAATCGTTAAAAAATCGTGCACCTTCATCACAAAAAAGCGTGCACCTTCATCACAAAAAATCGTGCACCCAATTGCAAAAATTGGGCAGCAAATGTTAAAAATCGTGCACCACAAATCCAAAATTATTATGAAAAACCCAAAGATTATCAAAACCCAAACCATCTGCATAAAAATCAATTTCTTTCACTGGTGCCGCCAACCCCATCGAAGTCATAAATTCAAAATCAAAATCAAACAAGCAAATGTCCAACTCAGAAGGATTTGCAAGCCACAGATTTTTCGTGCGTATGATTTCACACGGATGGGCAGATGATTCACGCAGATGGATTGTAGAATTTAGGCAGATGATTTCATGAATGTACACCACCAGCTCCACGTAAAGTTTTAGGATTTATGTGAAGATTCTCCTAGTGCAAGATCCGGTAGCTGCGGTGGTCGACGATAATTGGTGGTTGTGGGAGGATGAGTTTAAAAATGTGGTGGAGACATATGATCTTGGAGATGGATGAGAGGGTATTTTAGCAAGAAGAAAATACCTAATAGATTACAAAGTTTAAAAATGGACCTATATAAATAAAATTTTCAAAATATGTACTGTCAAGAAAAATTATTTTTTCCCTAGATTTAATTTAATTATTGTTTTGTTATTGATACATTTTTACAAAATTTTTTTCCCGAAGAGTAAAATATGGATATTTATTATCTTATCACTGTGCATATCATCTTTACAAATTCATATATCATAAGTAGAGCTCACTGGATGGGCCCACGGCCCAAATAGATTAGACTTGTTTGGGTCAACCTCGAGGTGGGATTGAAAAACTCCTAACAAAATCCCACCCGAGACTCCTAACAAAATCCCACCCGAGGTGAATCATGAGTTAGGCATGCCAATCTATCAAAAACAAAAAATTACTTTATTTTAATAAATTAAAATTATTAAATAAATCATATTTAATTTAATTTTAAAATTTTATTATAAATTAATTAATTCATCCAACCAACAGGCTAACCACATCAAAAATAGATGGGTTGTATTGAGCAAACCAAACAGACCCAATCCATTTTAACTGTACATGAAATACAAGTACAAGATCACAATTTTGAGATAGTGACACTATATATCTCGCAAGGCACGAATCACATAATATTTAAAGCTATCTTGGGTTATATAAAATAATAAAGAATTCCTTGATTTATTCCGAGAACGGCCAGATTTCTGCAACCTCCAGAAGTTTTTGTTGATTTGGCAAGCTCAGGGAGAGTTGTTTTCCATTTTAACATTTCAAGTGTCATCGTTTGGACATGAATGCTTTTTACCTAAATAATTTTTGTAGTCAATTCAAGAGACGATACAGAAACTTGTTAGTTTTCATTATTAATGTTCTTTACAAGAATATTTTAAGAAAAAATATATCCCATTAACATAAAAAATAAAAAATCCATTTGCTATTATTAATATAATAAAACTGACAATTTTGCGTGTACTTAATCATTCTCAACATGACTCTTTTGGGAACCATCGTCGACGCATGACAACTAATGTTGTGGCTATCATTTATAGCACATGGCTAACACCCTATACTGTCAGACTTTAAAACCCCAACATAATCCAACTACTCTATTAATTTCTCGCCGACTTACGAATGTGAAGGGATATACAATTTAGCATCAACTTCAAAATTCGTCACCAAAAAGAAAAAAACATAAAATGAAGACATACTATAGTTTCAGTCTCGTTTTGCTCCTATTCACTTTAGACAACAATGTCGTTACATCCCAAGATGAAATCCAACAATTTCTGAACCTGCAAAACTCGGCCCGATCCGAGGTGGGACTGCCGCCATTGCAATGGGACTGGAACTTGGCACGATACGCGGAATGGTACGCGTACCAAAGGCAAATGGATTGTGCATTGGAGCATTCGCACGGGCCTTACGGAGAGAACATCTTCTGGGGTAGCGGAGACGAGTGGACTCCGGAACAGGCCGCCGAGTCGTGGGTGGACGAAGCGCGGGAGTACGACTATTGGTCGAATTCTTGTGTGTATGGTCAGCAGTGTGGGCATTACACTCAGATTGTGTGGAGGAACACGAGGAGAATTGGGTGCTCTAGAGTGGTTTGTTATGGTGGCAGGGGTGTTTTCATGACTTGCAATTATGATCCTCCGGGTAATTATATTGGGCAGAGGCCATACTAATTGTTCTTGTATATCATAAATATATATATATATATAGAAGCAACTTCTCCCATAAGTGGATTGTCACGAAGATATATGGCGAATATCTGCTACTGTAGCAGAGATGTAACATTATGCAAAGGAATGCACATTCATATGTTGGCATGTATGGATCCTTGACAGTGAAAATGGTGCTACTGCATTTCGATTAATTGTATTCGGTCAAGATTTGATGGGATCCAAAAATAAGCTTGTCACCAAAAACACGGATTCAATTCGATAACAAACACACATGCATTGTCTCAATCCGACCCGAATCGGATTAAAATGCAAGAACACTGTTGAATTCTTTCATAATGGCGGAGACAGTTAATGGTTGATCAACAACATTCGAGAGGATCCATGTGCATTAATGACTAAGCTGCACATGACACTTCTCATGCTTGAAAATTGGGTGCCGAGGAAAATTATTTGGTCCCATGGACTTTGTTAATGAATGTCTGAGTAACTGAGTTGGACAAAAATAATTACTTTTATGCATATAATTCACACACCATATATTAGCTCATTAGAATTCTCATATTTGTAAAAATAAAAATGGTCTCAGAGAGTTAGATATCAACACGATGGTCATGATTCGAAGTACCGTAATGGAATGATCTAAGTAATGGAATGATAATTCCAAGTAGGAAAACGAAAGGATGCAGCTCACGGGTTCATCATAACGTCTTCACCAGGCTGTGAAATGATCACCACCTAGCCATGGTGACGTAACATATCAAGGATATATGGGGTTCTAACTTACAACTAATTAATAAATCAAAATTTATTTTTTAGTTGAAATCACATATATTCTTAACATTGTATCATAGAAGACTTTTCATGCTATTGGTTGGTTCGTTCGCAGGCTCACCGCCCCTCGCGTTTTCTGGGGGTGGTGTTCGGGTCGGATATTCGGATGCCCGACCCGATCAGGACTGGCAAATCGAGAAAATCGAGTATTGGGTTACTACCCGATTCCCGACCCGAAAACTCGGGTCAGGAATCGGGTATTGTTTTGGACCCTGATCGAGTTCCAAAAAAATTAAATTCAATGCTCAACACTCCGCACTCTGCGAGAAGTAGACCCGACCAAGGGCCTTAAACGACCCTGAACCGGCCAACGGTTCGAAGGGTCGGACTCATAACCGGCCGGTCTATGTGCGGGTCGGATAAGGGTCATGATTTTGCTAACCCGTTAACCGTCGGTTCAAGGGTTTATTTTAATTTTTTTTTCACATTTTTAAATTTACAATATATGTTATAGTGTAAAATTTGAACTAATGATATCCAACTTGAATATTAGCTTCAACCACTAAGCTGTAAGAGCTTTCTTGATCTAAATATAGTGTTATAATTTATATATATTAACCAAAACATTATATCCGACACATTTTGATTATCTAAGCTTGAATTAATTTCACATTATTTTATGTTTAGTCCATGAATAAAAACATATTCAAATACTTTTTATACTATTTTAAATTTTAATAATTTTTTTAATTTTTTTAAAAATAAGGATCAAATATTAATTGTAACCGTTGGTTAACCGTAATCGGCGGTTCATTAACCGTAACCAAAACCGTCAAGGAAGGTTAAGGTTAACGGTCGATATTTTTTGAACCGTCTAACCTGCGGTTTTGAACTGTCTAACCGACGGTTCTGAATCAGGACCTTGGTTATGTCTAGCGGGAAGCAAAGATTAGCCTCAGACTTCTTATTGGGCCGGAGTAACCGAAATTGGACTTGTTGGTTCCGATTCGAAACCAGAACCAGTTAATCCGGTTACCGGAACCCAATCCAGGATTTACCCGGATCGGAGCAGTTCCATTATATCGAAACCGCCAATCCGACGGTTCCGGTTCCAACAAAACTGGTAGTAACTGGTTCAGTTGGAGCCGGAATCGAAAAAAAAACAATACAGCCGTTGGCCACCCACAGCCGTTGGGCAATGGCTTTTAATAAAATTAATTAAATTTTTTTTTAAAAAAAACTTATACTTAAATTTTTTCTATAAATACCTCATTTTTCCTCTCCAATTTTTCATCTAATTCCAACTCTTTTAATCTTACACCCCAACTCTTTCATTCAATTATCTCATTTTCCCATATAATTCCAATAATCCATACAATTTTATTACATACCATTATATTCTTGCAATTTTATGATCAATTTGTTATTATCATATTATTATTAGTTTTGTTGATCCACATATTTCCAATAATACGGTGGCATCATCTTCTACTGATCGTGGTGGTCCCTCAAGCGGAACACGTTGTAGAACCTGTCGCACCCCAAAATTTGGCGCCCAGCGGGTCATCCGCAACTACTGCCGCTTCGAGTCGCTCGAGTAACCGTCCAAGCAAGGTTTGTGATCATTTTGATGTCGAGACAAAACTTGGTATGAACGAATCTGTTGTTATTTGTAAAATATATAGAACCACGTATAACTATAAAACAGGTGGTCCCGCAGGCGTTACCAGAACTTTTAAGAAACATCTACTTAAGAAACATAATTTTGATGATGTTACTTTACAACCATTAGGTAGAGAACCAACCCAACTTCAAATTAATCCTCAATCTGGCACTAATTTTATCTTAACACCGGAAAAAAAACAGAAGATTATTTGTTCGTTTTGTTGTTAGATGATGTGAACTTCCATTTTTGCTTTCTGAAAAAAATGGCCTTTTTCTTATGGTATTCAACCATGTTTTAGACATATTTCTAAGCACACTTTGAAAAGAAATATTGTGGAATAAGTCTAACTATTGATATTTGGACGAATACCGCACTATTTTCTTTTCTTGTTATTACTTGTCATTGAATTGATTATAATTGGTGTTTGTAAAAAAGAATTTTGTCACTTGATGAGTTAAAATCTGCACATACTGGTTCCCAAATTGCTAAATTTATTGTTAATGTTTGTAGATTTTATGGAATTGTAGATAAAATTTGTTCGATTACACTTGACAATGTATCAAATAATACGGTGGCAGTGCGTGAACTTAAAATACATTTACGACCAATGCTTAATGATGTTTTTTTCCATGTTAAATGTGCATGTCATATAATTAATGTAGCTGTAAAAGTTGGTTATGAAGATGTTGAATGTAGTAGCATAGATAAACTTAAAAACTGTTGTCAATTGATACGACAATCACGTATTAAGCGTGATTGGAAACATACGTGTGCATGTCATATAATTCACCGCCCATTGCAACTCAATGAAATCCTTCGCATAAAATGTTAGAATCGACGTTACCTTATCAAGATGCTTTAACTTCTTTTTATAACTTTTATTAAATGCCTGAAAGTGATTAAAGTTATTTATTGTCTGATAAAAATTTGTATTTTGTTAATAATTTAACTGTTTTGTCATCAACTTTTAAAGAAGCAACAGATCGTTTCTTTGGTGTTTATTATCTTACCTCTCATCACTGGAGTTATCTCTACATCGCCTTGTAAACATTTAAAATTTTCATATTTGTAAGTAGTTGCTATTTGTTACGTCTCTAGAAGAGTAATTGTGTTCTATAACGTAATTAAAGGATGAGGTTTATATATCGTGTGGGAAAGACATTTGGTGAGGGATGAATTGAGATAACTGATTTTCGATTGAAAAAAAAGTAAATTTTCATTGTAGTTTTTCAAAACTAAAAATCATTTTTTCCCCCATTTTGAGAATAATAATTTAAATATATTTTATCTAGATAGTGTCTATTTTAAGCCAATTCCGTCAAAATTTATAATCCATTCTAGCATGTAATAACCACTGCCTAGAAATCAGTTGTATGGTGCATTTGCACTGCATTCAATTATTTATTATCGTATTTATCAAAAAAAAAATTATTTATTTATCGTGACATAATTGTAAGTATTGAAGGCGTACATTCATATCCTCTTAGACTGTGTTTAATTACTGTGATAGACTAAGTGATGTATAGATTAAAAAGTGGATAATAGGTTGATAAGTAAACTAATTGATAAGTTATATTGTGTTTGATTCGTATTATTACTAAAATATGATAAGTAATATTATGTTTGGTGTACTAGATAATATGTGGTATATATTAATTTTTTTTATAAAATGACAAAAATACCCTTATATCAAATATTTTTATTTATAATTGTATTGTTATTTACATATTAAATAATAGTATGTGATTAATTCAAATTTTTTTATAAGACAATTTTATTAATATGAGTACAAGAGATACTTCAACTCATATACAAATCAACCTTACACTACTAAGACATTATCCGAGACAACAACGAAGAACTAACAAAAAGCAGTAATAATTAAAAAAAATTACAAAACACATTCAAACTTTGAAATATGAACTTGCGAAAAAAAATCACAACAACAAGTTAGCAACTAGAACATGAAGAATCTGGAAAAGGTATGCATCTCTCTCATAAATCCCTAGCCGCTGATCTCAAAGAGCATATAAAATGGTGATGCAGTAAGAAAATCTAATGTAATCCATTCAAGACACAACAAAGCAATATCACATGCTAACGCAAAACTTCCCGCACAGTTACTTAACCCCCATTAAAAGCAAAACCACAAAATACACTTGTTAAAAACCGACGACTATAAAATAAATCAATTCGACTATTGATGCGATCATGGAATCATTAAGCCAACCGAGAACAGAGCAAGATCATTGTTGATCTTCGAGCTTGGGCTTGCTCGAATTAGCCCCAAATTCATACCGCAGTATTTGAATTCTTCGATGGTTACGAAGTTGAGAACTGAGCATGCCAAGCTGGACATTGTGGAGGAGATGATGGATTACATGCAGCTTGAGCCAGAACTTGCTAATATTGGGCCGAAGACTGTTTTGTTTCTTTTAGCGTAGAGGAAGAGGCGATAGTTAGGGGTGCATTATTGTTGACATCCACGAAGGGAAAGATTGTAGCGAGTCATAAGAATTCAAACACTAAAGAACAATCTGACCATGTATTATATAAATTTGCAGAAGATATGAGAACAATGGACTGAAATTTTTTTCGGATGTTCAAGAAACTCTTCTTTGCCTTCCTTGTTGCCTACACCACCTACTACCACTACTTTCCAGAATGCCAAAACCAAACCATTCCATTTCTCACGAAATTGGCTGCAGGGAGATGAATGCGGATGACGGGGATGGTATGGATGATGACATTTTTTCTTCTAGTGCGCTGCTGAAAGTATCACCAGGGGTTCCTGACATAAGCTTTCAGGAAATGGCTGGAAAGGTTCTCTCTCAGATATTAAGGATCCAGGGACAGATTGCAAGCCTCTCAGTACATGTTGTGATAAATGAAGGAAGTACACAAAAATTCATGCAAGAATGGGTTGCTAAGTTCTTCACACTGCCGATTAGCCCTTTTCTTCATTTTATTGCATTAGTGGGGAAGGGTCACTCCAGGAATGATGATGGTGATAGCACAACCAAGGTGATGAATTCGGTATTAGCAGCTAGTGCAATGCAGCCGCAGATGGCCATGGAGATAAAGAAAAACAGAACGATCACTCACATATTGGTTCATTGGGATGGGATGTCGATGGAAGATTATTCTTGCAAGATTTTGCCGATCTCGACGCACTTATCTAGTGCTAAACCTTGAGGACAAGGTGTTTGTCAAGCGGATGTTAATGATACGATCATAGAACCATCAACCCAACCGAGAACAGAGCAAGATCATGAAGATGTGTTGAGAAGCTGAAGGAAAAGAAATATGTCGTGCAAGTTCAACAAATAGTTAGTTGCTAGTTGGTTATAAGTGAGCACACCTTAGCAACTAAGGAATATAAATAAACATTGCACATAGCATTGTATTGATTCATGCATAATTCAATAACAGAATTCTATGTTACTTTTTTCCCAAATTCTTCTATTCTTCCTTGATCATTGTTGATCTTCTTAGGAGCTTGAGCTTGCTCGAATTAGCCCCAAATTCATACATAACGAGAGCACCAATGTTAGGTATGAATTTAGTTTCTTTTAGCCCAGTATGGATATGTGTTTACTAGTTTGATAATTGATGGTATCTATATATATTTTCAGTATATGTCTATTGATATTTGAGGTATGTTCCTCGTACGATGAGGTCATGCCGAAATTTGTAAGGCCATGTGTTAATAAATGTTAAAACATATCTTCTGTTGTTTACACTATATTATTGTTGTGTGATTATTAATCACATAATTAGGATTGAGGGCGATTGAGATTGGATTATGTTGTAATTGTTGTATTAATATATTTCATGTTACCGTCCAAAATTATAATTTTTTTTATAACTTCAAGACCACAAAATTTATTCCACTACATCGTTCTCTCAAAATGTATATGAATCTATAGTAGCACAAAACACATTGCTCTGCACCACCATCAAAACTTGTGTTGAAAGAAAGAAAAAAAATGAATCCCAACATCCTATTCATGCTCATAAACCATCGAAACCAACTACCTCTCAGTACGATCGGAGCCGTCTGGAACCGCCTGACCATGAAATATCTCAAAACAACGAATATTAAAGTGAAATGAAAAGGATGGTCGGGATGCAAGCAAAAACCACCAAAAAATAAAAAAGTTGAACAGAATATGACCAATAAATATATTGACTCGGATCTACTTAATAAAATGGATAACACGCTTCTTCTTGCCTTTGTCTCGAGGCAAGAATCCCTCTGTCCATTGACACTGAATGCCATGCGTCATTAAGGAAGACTAATCTTTATTAATTGTAGGACAGTTGGTGAAATTATAATTCCACAAAAAGATAAGAATGGTTTATTATTGATTAGGGGTGTGTTAGTTATAAGTTATAATTTGTGCATGGGGTCCATATCATACATTTTACCATAAAATATGTATCGATGTTAATTTGAGGTTAGTATATTATAATTAAATAAATTCATGAGGGTAACATAATGATTTAATTTTCATAAAACTGCATTTTGTTGTTACACGTGCATATAGACTATGATGTACAAGGCTAGTATGAGTTACATTAAACAATCCAACTATAGATAACGTTTTCTCAAGCGGTAATATAAGGAGTAGTTAGCAAAGAACAATGTAATCACAAGGAATATCAATTTGGGTTGGGCTAGCAGGGACAAAGATTGAACTCCAGCTTGGAATTAAGTACGCTCTCAGATTATTATTATTATTAGTTAATATGAACTGAGGTTTAGGCATCACAAGCTCTACTAATTTACTGTCCGGCCAGTAAGGTTATTAATGTATGATTTGCATTATCGATAAAATTTTATTTTTTCCCTGACATAAGCTATATATTTCGACAGCCCCATTCCAACCAAATATAATTCATGAGCTTATCGCCCTGAGTTTAGACCAAAGAAATTAATTTCTAAAATGAATTGGTGTGAGAACTAACCAAAAAATTCGGCTCATAATCCAATCGACCGACCTAATAATCACTAGGTAGTATTAGAAGCTCCAGTCGTGAATTAATTAAATTAGTGCCGAAATCTAGGTGTTACCTAACGAATTGACCAAACCAAATGTTGTGTCACGGCGTAAATGCCGAAAAATCAAGATTTGGCACGATAAAAATTTTGCTAGTAACTATTACGGTGCAAATAATCATTTTAAATTGGCTCAAAAAGTACTAATCATTATACTTTAATCGTCAAATAAGTTTTGTTTGCAACTTCATAAATATATAAAAGTTCCCGTCAGAAACATCGCAAACAATAGTAGGTTGTTGCAGATCCAAGGAAGCCAATGTATGCTGTCTCCCGGGCCGTTCTTTCTGAGCGGTAAGCTGATCGAACGGCTTTTACTTTAAAGCACTACGCTTTGAAAATGGATAACATACAGAGAAATGCACAAGGTCTATATAAATGTTGATTCGGATTGTAGATTAAATATTCCATCCAGGAGTTTTTATAAAACCAGTAACTTTCACGAAATCTCAAGCTACACTAGGAACCAAGTAAGTTCTCATTCTACATCAAAGATCTCAACACAAACAGGAAACAATAAAGTGAGATTCGAGTATCTACCATTGATGACTAGAGTTAATAGACCCAATACAGAGCACAAAATTTCAGTCTATCACCTCCGAACAGGTGGCACGACACCTCTACCAGGTGCTGCTCCACGACCAGCAGCCTGGGCCTGCCAACAGGAATTTGAGCATCAGAACAATCTAATAGATTATGTTATAAAGTGAATCATTCTTTCACTGAGGCTAAAGTCCCAAGGCTTACCCTTTTTTTCCCCTTAAAGATTAAATTAAAGAAACCAGTCCATATGGTATCAGTGGATGGGCCATATTAATGGACTATTTGATATTTTGCACTAAAATGAAATTATGTACTTATGCACGAGTTTTCAAACATAGAAGGAAGCAAAACTTACTCTAGCTCGCATGGCAACAGCTCGTCCACGACCAACTCCAAGTGCCGAACCTTTGCCCTTCAGAGATGGAGATTATTGATCAGACAACCGGTAAGCAGGAAAGACCAATAAGAAGAATAAAAACTACAGCAACAGAATGATACCTTGATCCTTGCTTCCAAGCGTTTAAACATTGGAGCATTCTTAAGCATATCTGGAATTACCATGAACCTGGTAAAAATAAGAGTTGGTAACATCACAATGCAAAAATAACCTTTAAAAAATACTAATACAAACCTGACTTTGCTGCCTCGAACGAAAACATGCTCAAGTTGTGAGACCTTCCCATCCTGCAACATAAAGAGCAAATCAGGAATTTAAAATACAAGTGAAGAGACTTGAGATATTTCAACCTGCAAGAGTTTTCAAGTAGTAAACTTAACATGCAACTTGTATTCGTGATTACATTACTTTTCTTGTCTGGAAGAAATACCACCCTTCATTTTTTACAAAAATTATATTCTCAATACATTATCAGATGGGTTCAGGTATACCTCAAGAAGCCAAAATATTCCCTCATCAAGTTTTTGCCAGACAATAAGGTAAAAAAAGAAAAATAATACGTACTTCTAAATCAAACAATTATGAACTCAAATAACATAAAAGGAGGTCATCAAGGGAACAAGATTCACTCTATACCATCCAGACTTTAAGATACTTGTTCTTGACATTCATATAACCATAATACGTAGACATTGATAACTACAAATCAAGTGAAATCCATAAATGTTGTACTTGTATTACCTGAATTATTTTTCCAACTGAGATTAAACATCCCATCATAATGAAAAAGAAAAGATTAAGGAATTACAAATACCTATGAGCCACATGAAAGGAAGCGTCCAAAGTTATTTCAGTATTTTTTTCTCCTTTTTCAAAAGACAACTAGACAATTTTCCATTTAGCCAATTCACAGCCAGTACATTATACAAGAACACTACCATAAATCAAGACAATCAAGA
Source organism: Haberlea rhodopensis (assembly GCA_907163345.1). NCBI lineage: Eukaryota > Viridiplantae > Streptophyta > Magnoliopsida > Lamiales > Gesneriaceae > Haberlea > Haberlea rhodopensis. Next base: position 8,454,481 of record CAJQUN010000001.1, on the reverse strand, counting down.
AATTAATTAGAGAGTAAAAACAAATCACTTCATTCTCCTCGACAAATTTTTATACTTCCAATAATTTAGCTTTGGACCGACCAACCCATGATTTTTACTCAATATACAATTACCAGAATAAAGACAAATCTCATGGCTACAACCATTGTAAATATTAGCACGAGACGCACATAGGTGCAACGCATTTTGTTAAAATAAGGCAAGGCACAAGCATCATTAAAGAGCCACGGCTCGTGTCAAGACGCAAAGGCTTCCCTTCATTGACCATTGAGCCTCGGTGCAAGCCTTATGGACTTTTAACAAATATAGCTGCAATCACTCACATGAACAAAATCAATCAAATTTACATCTTTCTGAGTTGAACACCTAACTTGCAACTTAGCTGTAATAACAAATACATTTTCCCGCCCACAGATCCTGTTCCTAGGATGTACGAAATATATGCAACATTATTTAAAAATGTTGAAAAAAGATTGAAATTAGGAAAAAAGAACCTTGGCGGTATGAGTGATGTTTTCAAGCTGGCAATTCCAGTTATCCTCGCACTCGATCATGCTACCTCGATAAAGCTCCCCGCTCTTAAGCTCCACCGTCACAATGTGGCCTGATGCCTCGTGCAGCAACTTCACTGGAATTCCCAAACTCCGACTCATGATTCACCTTCTTTCTCACCACTGCAATTTCTGATTGTGGCGAAGGGAAAATTCGAATAGTAAGATAGACTAGGGCAACAGTGTGAGACTAACCAAACCCTTCGAACGATGCATTTGTGAGGACAAATTTGCCCCTCTAATTTCTCAACTCAGATCGATTGTTTTTGAAGCCTAACCAAAAACACCCCCGATACTTTAAGTTATTTGTATTACAATCCTTTGACTTTTGAACTTCAGAAAATTAACCCCCTTTCATTTCTCAAAACAATATGGTGATTATGCTCAAAAAAAAAAAAAACAATATGGTGACTTTGACTTTGACTCCAAAGTTGGTTTAACCATGTAGTGTGATTTACGGACAGTAAAATATAAAGTAAAGGTTTTAACATGATAAAATTATATTATACACTATATAATTTTTAGGGGTGTATATTCGGTCAAAATCAAACCAATCAAACTGAATAGATCAAAACCTAATTAACCAATTTTTATTTTTACAAGTTGAACCGACCGAATTGTTTATTAAAAATCGAAATAACCGAACCAAATTAAAATCATTTATTTCTGTCGGTAATCGAAAAATATGATAATTTGATTTTTTAAAATTTTAAACTATAGAATTTTAAAATTAAAATAAAAGAATAAGAGTAATTTATTTTATTAAAATAAAAACAAGGTTTGAAAATTTATTTAAAATTTCGGTTAACCGATATTTTTAAAATAAAACCGAATTAAATGTTTTTTTAAAAACTAAAACCAAATTAATCGAACCAAATTTTTTAAATTCAGTCGATTAATTCGATTTATCCAAAATTTTGAACACCCCTAAAATTTTAGATCATACATCATCAAAATTCTATGACTATATATATCAGACGCCTTGCCAATTGCCACCACATGCCTCGATCCATATACAGTTGAAGTAACCTACCGGATAACCGGATTAATGCATATGCTGGTGTTTGATGTATTTTTATCAAAGTAACTGTCACAATAATTAATGAATACGGCCATTCCAAATCCCCCTCCCTTCGCCTTCTTCCCTATATATATACACACATAATAGTGTAAACATACACACTTGCGTTCATACAAATATATATATTTATATATATCTCTCTTCATTTACATTCAGATTTATTATTGGGCATCATGGATATTATTGTGAGCAAGAAAGAAATATTATATAGAGCTTTTGCAACAGTTTTCCTAGTCCTGACTTCATGTCTTGTGGGATTTGATCATGAAACTAAGCTTCTCTTCAATATACTAACCAAGAAAGCAACATTCAGAGACTTGAATTCGTTGTTGTGAGTACAAATAGGAATGATAATGAAAAAATATTTACTTCTTCATTCAATTTCTTGTATATTTTTTATTTATTTATTTATTTAAGCTGTAATTTTTACGATGGTTTTTGGTGTTTAGTGTATTAGTATGGATTGATACTGCTGCTGCCGTTTACAATGTGATGCAATTGTTATTCAGAGGTTATTTCGTGTATGGATCCAAAAAAGACTTGAGCAGGATTTCTTACTTATATTTGGCCTGGGGTTTCTACTTATTAGACCAGGTAATTTCATGAATTATTAATTATATTTGGCTACTTTTTCTACTTTTTATTTATTAAACTTTTGTACTTTGATTACTAGTTCTCCGGTATGAGACCAACCATTGTGACAATAATTTAACTTCATACTGACAATCATCTTTCTCCTTAATAATTCATAGGACAGCCAATAGAGAGCAAAGTGGAGAAAATTATGATAATTTAGGGAAGTGAATTACATATATAACCCTCTAGTTTTTATAATTATTATTCTAAGCCTCTTAATTTTAAAAATAACGTTCACCTTCATAGTACGCATTTTTATATCAAATCAAATATGAGATAGATATAATTTGTCTTCATTCGTTACAAACTAAAAGAGCTGAAGAGGTGAATTCATAATCCAAGAGGCTACTAAAGTCCAAACAGTTTTCTTCCAATTTCCTACGCAAAACTTGTTGAGGTAAAAAAAGTAGAGTTAGATATACCTAATTTAATTAAATAAAAATTAAAAAAGTTAATTTATGTTGTAGTATTGTAAAACAAAATATAAATATTTTGAATAAAAAAAATCTATAATATTTATAAAAGAAGTTTTAAATTATGATAAGGTGTACGTGACATGTCATTACTCAATTTAATGTGAGCAGTTTAGGTGGGTCTTAAAAAATAGGAAAATTTTAATTATGGATAATATGGTTTAGCGAGTCCTCGCATTGAGACTTGTCTATCAAATCAAATTTGGCTACAAATAAATGTGAATAGGAAACAGTTGTAACAACTGGATAAAAAAAGGTCCTTATTATTTAATAATACTTATTATTTTATGTTTTTGAGGAAATTTAATACTTATTTTAGTTTATCTTGAATTTGGTGCAATTCATCTAGCCTACTTGACAGGTCATATTGAAAAATAATTGTAGATTGCATGTGTATATGATCTCATTCGGTTCATCATAGCCTAGGAAAAATCTTATTCCAGATTTAAATTTAAAATAGTGGAGATAAAACAAACGTGATGGTGTAGGGCATAAAATTTTCGTTGGCTATTTTCACTGATGTAGTTAAGAGGGAGAAGTAGATTTGAGTGGTTAAAAAATATGAAACCAATATTCAGAAAAAATGGGAAAGACCAATAAATATTTGTAACTAAAATATAAAAAAAAAAATTCAACAAAAATGTGGGATATGACATTTTTGGATTTTTGAAAAAACCACCCACAAATTATAATGGCATATGATATCATCAGGCTCTCTTACATTATTATGCATTTATTATGGGAGCAAATGAAAGCTAGCTATTTTTTTTATATTTAAAAACCACCCACAAATTTACATAAACATAAGTTTCTTGGAATTTTTAATTGCAAATGGAAAGAATAATTTCATATATCCACTTACAATAATTTCATTATCCATTTAATATATGTAATGTAATATAAAACTAATTGAACCAAGTTATTCGATGTATTATTAAGCCCACTAAATGGAATACGAATTTTTTTGTTAAGTAACGTAGGTGCATTATGTTACAGGCGGTGGTGTACATGGTCTTTGCAGCCACTTCATCGGCAACGCAGGGTTCCATGATTGCCGTGACCGGCGAGAAAAGCTTCGCGTGGATGAAGGTGTGCGACAAATTCACCAGATTTTGCTTCCAAATCGGCGGCGCTTTAGCTTGTGGCTATGTTGCGAGTCTTTTAATGGTCATTACTTGTTCTGTCTCTGCCTATAATCTCTTCAGACTCTATTCCCCCAAACAATTCCTTCTGCTCAAGTCCAAGGGACATGAACTCAATTAATTAATTTGCCATAAAAATTTACTATTCTGTCTATGTGTGTGTGTATGTTGTCGTGTCGTGGCATATATATTGTACTATTTATATATAAACAGAAGAATTATTTATATTTAATTATATGTTTTTTCATGCCGTGAATTACAACTTAAGATGGATAATTATCTTCTTCATTTCTCGATATATTATATATATGCTTGTACCTCTTTAAAATTATCGATTATAGATTTTGTCCTCACTAGTTTCAGTGCCTTAACTCCACCCATATTTGATAATATACAAATAAATAATAATTTATATCCTTGTCCCGAATAAAATGCTGATTATTTATTTAATTCTTTTAAAGGTATTAATAATTATATTTATATATAAACTACATTATTATAATCTGGTTTATTGATTAATAATAATAAAAAGTATTAATTTATTGAATACAAGTTAAAAGTCTCTTTCCTTGGTCAAGAATCTTGCGAGTTGAATCACCCTATTTTGTAAGGTTTTTTTTCTGTCCACACACATGTTCTCACCGTCATTATCATCTTCACCTGTTTGGTTGGGTGAAAGTTCATGTGTCACTTGTTTTATATATTCATTATCGATTAAGAATCACGTTCAGTAAATTTTGATGTTGGATGGTTGCTAAAATTTATTTCATTCCAATGTATTTCATTTCATTTCATGTATATGGATAAAATAATAAACATATAAAATTTGTGAAATACATTGTCCCACTTGAATATTGAGATAATAGATATATGGACCGTACAATAAATATATTTAACATTTTAGTTTAGTCATTTTTTTAAGCAATAGCGAGGGGATTTTTTTGTGTTACATAAATCTCGAAATGGAGATCTTTTTGGAAGATGAGAAATGGTGACAACTAATTTGATAATTGTATTGGTGTCTAGTTAGTCATTTTTTATAAAGCATGATAGAATGTAAAATATTAATTGTTAATAAAGTAGATTGTGCATAATCCATGCACTACGAACTTGAGGCGTGCCAAAGTATATAAAACACCAACTTGAGATTATTGCACTATTAAAAGAGGGTGACGGAGGTATGCGCCACACGGGGGTTATTCTAGTACGATGTTCCAAATCGGCGGCAATATGAATAGTTTTACAAACGTCGGACAAAAATTCTTTATTTAACGTGGGGTCCTCATTACTTAATCCATTATGTAAAATTAAGCATACATACGTTAGTCTGAATTAAGTAAAAACATGCACTGATTAAGAGTTTCTGACTAGTTAAGTTGTTACAAGGGTTATAAAAACCTAACCAACTATACATCACATGTACAAGCAACAACCTAATCCAAGATAACTCATAGGCAGTGGTTCAGCTCGCAGCGGAAAATTACTCACATCCCGTCCTCCCACGTCTATGAGTCCCTACAGAAATATTCACATGACGTGAGTATAGATAACAACTATCTCAGTGCAATATCAAAACACAATATCAATGATAAAGCACAATAATAATCATCAAATGTGAATGCTCTGTATCATGCATCAACAAATGCAACTATGTCATGACATGTCTCATCACACATCCTATTATCACGAGATTAAGATGATATGTCTATTTTCGCTCAATATGTCAGTGGAACCGCCTCACATCTTATATTAGCAACACATATCATAGTACCGTCCTCACATGATAATAGCCAGAGCATATACCCAAAAATCGGCGTATATCTCTAATACCAAGTATATGTAGCATACCCGAGCATATACCCAAACCAGGCGTATACCTCAAATGCTAAAGCATATACTTCATCCATCTTAAATACATGATATCCATGAATGTACATGCATATGATACTACCAATCATATGATACCAATCTCATAACATCATCACACAATATCTATACTCCGTACGTCAACACGTACCTGTTCTGCGATAAAAACGATATAAATTAGGCGTCACTGTCTAATCGCCTCGTTGTCCCGTCCCCTGTGATGATGCTACAACAATACCAACAATATATCATGTTATCATAGGCATTAAAATCAAATTCTAGAAAAATATAACATTTTTTTAAAATTCTGTCCCTTGCGATCGATCGCCACATCTCACCGATCGATCGCCATACTGTTCTGTTCCATCGCGATCGATCGCCACTACTTCGCGATCGATCGCCACAATGTTCTGTTTCTCGCGATCGATCGCCACATTTTTACCGATCGATCGTCACATACATTAACCGCCTTATATTTTTACTCTGTACTCGGCGATCGATCGCCACACAAGCACCGATCGATCGCCGATGTCCAGAAAACTTAGAACATGGCGATTTTCAAGCATATCTTCATGGTACTTCTTCTCCTACTCGAAATTAACCATTTCCACATGTTTCTTGCAATCTCTATTAACATATAAACATGTTTCTCTCCTCATACAACTTAATTCTTTTCATGATAACAAGTATTAATTCAAAACATAAAAGATTCAAACTCACATGCTTCAATTTCAACAACTAACCAACATAGACATCATGTGCTATGAAATTCTTACCAAGCAAGTATAAAATCCCTTCACTCCACTTCTTAGCTTGATTACCAAGTTTACTTCCAAGTTCAAGACCCAAAACCAAGAGAAGATTTAGAGGTGCTTGTGTAGGGATTTTGTAGGTGAAAATGGTGTATTATGAGTTTGATATCTGGATTTACCTATTTAATTAACTCTCCAAATGCAAACTCAAACTCACATCCACATGCTAATGGAAATTCAAATGAAACCACAGGCATATGAAATTCAAGTCAAATGCATATTAGTCCATGTTACTTGATATGTCACTACACTTGATTTAATTCAAGTCATTTCTATGCACTATATCTTGTGCATCATGTTTCATTTCTTGCCATATATCACATAGTCATGTCATGTATGTGAGTATTAACCCTCGGTTCAACCCGAACCCGAGTCCACATCGTACCGTAATTATTCAAAATTACGCTATAATCATATGATACTTGTATAAAGTAAATCGAGGCATTACATTTAATTAGTTCAATATATTTTTAATTAATATACAAAATAGTATGAATGTGAAATAATTATTGGCATAGCTTATTCTGCGTGATTTCGCTTGTACAACCCACAGAAGGTGAGAATAAATATTAATTTTTTTAAAAAAAATTAAAAATATCCAAAACACAATTATAAAATGATAATGAAGAAATTTCAAATTTAAGAGATCTTATAGTTATCTAAACAAATACAATAGATTAAATTGTGGTTTTGGAATATCTCAATCCAATTAAGGATGGTTAATGAGGCGATTGTATCCAAAATTTAGCATGCCAAAGTCAATATTTCTTGTTTTCTAGTGTATAAATAGCAGTAGTTATTATTATTTTGATGTATCATTTTTTTATTATTGAAAGCAAAAGCAGTTTTATTTTAGGTCACACGCCAATAAAAAGTTCACCATATGCTTCATATTGTAGGTTCTAAGCAAGCCCCTGCAAAATAACACAAAGAAGGTTCAATCAATTATCAATTATATATGAAATAATTACTCGTCCTTGGACATTATACTACAAAATTTAAAATTAACCCGTTAAAATTAACCCCAAAAAAAATTTAAAAAAACAAAAAAACCTCCATTATAAGTTTAGGCATATACGTTTGATAAGTATCTTGCTTTTGGGGTGCAATTGGATATTTATCCATTTCATTTTTATTATTCAATTAATTAATAATACATGGTTTAACAAAAACATTTGTTCTATCTTTTTGGGATGTTAGAAAGTTTATAATAATATCAAATTAAATGTACTCTATATAATGTTGACCGTACCATTTCCTAAAATGCATTAATACTCACACAAGCATAGAGTTAACCACAGGTTTTTGGATCATAATTGGCATGTGAATTTACCCAAATATACAAGATAATTGAATAGTGAGCTAGTGGCAATTTAGTAAATTGTCATTTTCAAATCTCAAGGAAAAATTGCCTATTTTTCAACCAAATCTATGTATTTGAAAAACCAAAAGGGATCATTGTCAATAACTCTTGAATTTAGCCAACCATGTCATTTTCACCGGCAAATACTCCACTTTGTTTTTATTTATATATAATAAAAAAATCATTCCTTATAAATCCAATATAACTCGAATTTATTTAAAATTCATATATGTTGAAAAATCAATAATTCAATTATCAGAAATTTTCTCAATTAAATTATAAAAAATACAACCACAAGGAGAAAATAGAAAATTTGTACACATCTATGGTGATTTACATACATAGAATTCCTTTCACTAAAGGCCAACTCTCCACCACCAAATAATCGTAGGCCATGGTGACATATTCATAAGTTGGTCCGATAATAATCATGGCGATGTCACGGAATCAAAACTGTTACCTCTATAATATCGCAACTGCAAAGAAATTTGTCTTTCGTATTTAAGTTGGTTAAGGAAGTTTTCGATAAATGCATCCGCACTTTTATTGATATCATCTTCCAAGAGAGAACTTTGAGTTCTATGAAGTTCACGATCCGATCTCGAATCACTATTTGAGTCAGAATCTTCAGCATATTCCTTCAATCTCGGCTTCACCTTGAAACTCAATCTTGTCTAACCTGATGATGCCCCAATCAAGGATGCGATTCTCCATCGATTAGTATTGAAATCAAGCAAAACTTTGATCTTCTTCACCGCTTTCTTCAGCCGATCAATCAAAGACGAGCCCGCCATTGGAGGTGTTTCAGAAATAAATCAATTGGTATATTGAAGTACATAAGGTGTATTAGGTTATGTGTTTGCTATAAAAATTAGTAGATATATGGCAAGACTGTTAGGAATAAAAAAATTAGTCAACAACAGTTTTTCATTTTGAATTAGTCTTCCACGTTTGTAGGAGTTTGGTTATTCATCAGTTCTTTGTAAGGCTATATAGCCACTTTTGTTTTTAATAAAGAGGTGATTTCTCCCAGTTTTTGCAACTTTTATTAAGCATTTTCAATATATAACATTTGGTATCAGAGGCTTGCATAGGGTCTGAATTGAACAAGAAGCAGCAGTCTTCTTCTACAAGATATGTCTTCCGATAGTTCATTTGTGCAGCCAGCGATTCCGAAATTTGATGGCCACTATGATCATTGGTCGATGCTCATGGAAAATTTCCTTCGTTCCAAGGAGTATTGGGGCTTAGTGGAGAATGGAATTCCCACAGTAGAGGAAGGCATTGTTCTAACAGATGCACAACGGAAAAACATTGACGATCATAAGTTGAAAGACTTGAAGGCAAAGAACTATCTTTTTCAAGCATTAGATCGTTCAATCCTGGAGATGATCCTCAATAAAGACACTGCGAAGAGCATATGGGATTCGTTGAAACAAAAATATCAAGGCACATCACGAGTCAAGCGCTACTCGACCAGATATGATGTTTGTGGTAAGTCTTATCAGCCGGTATATGGAGAATCCCACTCAACTTCATTTTCAAGTGGCAAAAAGAGCACCGCGATACTTGAAGGGAACAAGTGGATTTGGGATTTTCTACAAGAAGGGAGGAAATGATGAACTTGTTTCATACACTGATAGCGATTATGCAGGAGATTTGGATGATAGAAAAAGTACTTCAGGGCATGTTTTCTTGTTAAGTGCAGGAGCAGTGTCTTGGTCATCGAAGAAATTTGAGATTCTCCATATGAGAGAAGGAGAATCAGTGAATGAATATTTTGCTCGAACACTTACCATAGCCAACAAGATGAAGGCCAATGGTGAGGACAAGGGAGATGTTGCTGTGGTTGAGAAAATCTTGAGATCTATGACCTCAAAATTTGATTATATCGTGTGTTCTATAGAAGAATCTAAAGATATAGAAAACTTATCAATTGATGAGTTGCAAAGCAGTCTGCTTGTGCATGAGCTGCGCATGACTTCTCATGTTGAAGAAGAACATGCTTTGAAGATTACTCATGAAGATCAATCTGGAGGAAGGGGTCGAGGCCGAGGAAGTTTTGGAAATCGTGGAAGATGGAGAGGGAAAGGAAGAGGAAGAGGAAGTGGACGACAAAGCTTTGACAAAGCCACAGTTGAATGTTATAATTGTCACAAGCTTGGACATTTTCAATGGGAATGCCCAAATCAGGAGAATGAAGCCAACTATGGAGAGACACAAGAATAAATGTTGTTGATGGCTTACGTGAATGTGGATCAGGCGAATAGCGACGATGTGTGGTTTCTTGACTCAGGATGTAGCAATCACATGTGTGGGAAGAAAGAATACTTCTCTGACTTGGATGGAACTTACAAAGATTCTGTCAAGTTGGGGAACAATTCTAGTATGGCTATAACCGGAAAAGGAAACATACGACTGCAAGTGAGTGGCATAACACAAATCATCACAGGAGTCTTTTATGTACCGGAATTAAAGAATAATCTGATGAGCATCGGACAGTTGCAAGAGAAAGGCCTTTCTTTTTTGTTTGAACGTGGAAAATGCAAAGTATTTCATCCTGAGAAGGGCCTGATTATGGATACAAAAATGTCTTCTAATCGGATGTTCATGCTGCATGCTATATCTCAACCAATAGCATCTACTTGCTTCAATACTGTCAGAGAAAATATAATGCATCTTTGGCACTGTCGGTATGGGCACTTGAGCTCTAAGGGATTAAAAACACTTCAACAAAAGGATATGGTGCATGGTTTACCAGATTTAAAATTACCTTCAAGGTTGTGCAAGGATTGCCTGGTAGGGAAGCAACACAGGAACTCATTTCCAAAGAAAAGTACCTGGCGAGCTTCACATATTCTTCAACTCATTCATGCTGACATCTGTGGCCCGATCAAACCGATCTCTAACAGCAAGAAAAGGTACTTAATTACCTTTATTGATGACTTTAGTAGGAAAACATGGGTTTATTTCTTGATGGAAAAATCTGAAGCCTTTGCTGTTTTTAAGAGTTTTAAGATTCATGTTGAGAAAGAAACAAACTCATTTATTAGAGGTTTGCGTACTGATCGTGGTGGAGAGTTTACCTCTCAAGACTTCACAAACTTTTGTGATGTAAGTTGGATACGTAGGCAATTAACAGCAGCATACACACCGCAACAAAACGGTGTTGCAGAACGCAAGAATAGAACAATTATGAATATGGTGCGCAGCATGCTTTCAGAAAAGAAGGTACCCAAAATTTTCTGGCCTGAAGCAGTCAATTGGAGTGTGCATATCCTGAATAGAAGTCCAACTTTGGCAGTGAAAAATAAGACACCAGAAGAAGCCTGGAATGGGGTGAAACCTTCAGTTGAGTATTTTAAAGTCTTCGGATGCATTTCTCATGTTCATATACCGGATAGTCAAAGAACTAAGCTTGATGATAAGAGTTTGAGTTGTGTTTTCTTGGGAGTTAGTGAGGTATCAAAAGCTTATAGACTTTATAACCCAGTTTTACAAAAGATAATCTTTAGTAGAGATGTGGTATTCGAAGAGGACAAAGGTTGGGATTGGGATAAGCAGTATCACGAAGCCATTATTTGCGAGCTAGAGTGGGATGACAATTATGAAGAAATTGCAAATGAGAACAATGAAGTTAGAAATGAGTGACCATGCTAGTGATATAGGGGAAGACGAGGACACTTCTTCAGATTCTTTGCCTGAAGAAAATATTTCCACTTCAAATTCGATGAGGAATAGGAGACAACCAAATTGGATGAGAGATTATGAAACTGGAGAAGGACTCTCTGAAGAAGATATTGAAGCTCAACTAGCCATGTTTGCAGCTGCTGATCCTTTTCACTATGATGAAGCTGTTAAGAGCAAGAAATGGAGGAACGCCATGGAGGCAGAAATGGAGGCCATAAGGAAAAATGATACATGGGAATTAACAGACTTACCACAAGGAGGTAAGAAAGTTGGAGTGAAATGGGTGTATAAAACTAAGTTTAATGAGAATGGTGAAGTGGATAAATATAAGGCTAGGCTGGTAGTAAAGGGTTATGCTCAACAACATGGGGTAGATTATACAGAAGTATTTGCACCTGTGGCACGCATGGAGACAATTCGTTTGGTAGTAGCACTTGCAGCTCAAAAGGAATGGTCTATCTATCAACTAGATGTGAAATCTGCGTTTCTACATGGTGAGCTAAATGAATCTGTGTATGTGGAGCAGCCTTGTGGTTATGTACAGAAAGGTAATGAGCATAAGGTTTACAAATTAAAGAAAGCACTTTATGGGCTTAAGCAAGCACCACGTGCTTGGTACAGCCGCATAGAAGCATATTTCATTAAGGATGGTTTTGAGAAATGCAACTATGAGCACACGTTGTTCATCAAGACAGACGATGGAGGTAAAGTATTAATCATAAGTTTGTATGTAGATGATCTCATTTATACCGGAAACGACGAGATCATGTTTGCAAGATTCAAAGACTCCATGAAACATGAATTTGACATAACTGATCTTGGTAAAATGAGGTACTTTCTTGGTTTTGAAGTATTGCAGCAGTCTGAAGGTATTTTTATTCATCAAAAGAAGTATGCATTAGATGTATTGCAAAGGTTTTGAATGGATAAAAGTAACTCGGTTCACAATCCAATTGTCCCTGGTACCAAACTTGTGAAGGATGAAGATGGAGTTAAGGTAGACAAGACTTACTATAAACAAATTATGGGTAGTCTCATGTATCTAACAGCTACTCGACCAGATATGATGTTTGTGGTAAGTCTTATCAGCCGGTATATGGAGAATCCCACTCAACTTCATTTCCAAGTGGCAAAAAGAGCACAGCGATACTTGAAGGGAACAAGTGGATTTGGGATTTTCTACAAGAAGGGAGGAAATGATGAACTTGTTTCATACACTGATAGCGATTATGCAGGAGATTTGGATGATAGAAAAAGTACTTCAGGGCATGTTTTCTTGTTAAGTGCAGGAGCAGTGTCTTGGTCATCGAAGAAACAGCCTGTGGTAAGTTTATCTACCACAGAGGCAGAGTTTATTGCTGCGGTTTCGTGTGCATGCCAGGGCTATATGGTTGAAGAGAGTGTTAGGAAAGCTAGATCAAAGCAAGAAAATTGTTATTCGTTGTGACAGCAGCTCTACCATCAAACTTTCGAAGAATCCAGTGATGCATGGCCGCAGTAAGCATATAGATATACGTTTTCATTTTCTTAGAGATCTCACGAAGGCAGGCACTGTAGAATTGGTGCACTGCGTCACACAAGAACAAATTGCAGATATCATGACCAAACCATTATAGCTGGATGTTTTCTTGAAGCTACGAAAGCTGCTAGGAGTTTGTGATATAAACTGACAGTATGCATCATTCAGTTTAAGGGAGGAATTGTTAGGAATAAAAGAATTAGTCAACAACAGTTTTTCATTTTGAATTAGTCTTCCACGTTTGTAGGAGTTTGGTTATTCATCAGTTCTTTGTAAGGCTATATATAGCCACTTTTGTTTTTAATAAAGAGGTGATTTCTCCCAGTTTTTGCAACTTTTATTAAGCATTTTCAGTATATAACAAAGACGACAGCAATAAGATAGGGTAGGGAAAAAGACATTGCTTTGTTTTTAATTTGATAAAAAAAAATTGGAAGAAAAAAATGTTTTCTGAATAGATTTAGAAGTTTAAAATCTATTTAAGATTTATCAGTGGACTTTGTTAGGATCGGTCCGGAGTGTTTAGAGGGGGGGGTGAATGAACACTCCTTATAAAATTTATCCCTTGTGAATTCTTTCGGATTAGTGAAAGAAATCTGTTACTTAATCAACTCTTTGAACAGAACAGACCACTAAAAAGGTAAGTGCGGAAACGGTCTGCTCTTGTAAAAGTAAGAACGGCTCGATGGCTAAGTGCAGAAGGATAAAACACAGGATATGTTTCTGGAAGTTCGAAGGTGGTGTAATCCTTCTACGTCTCCCCTTCTTCCAATTAAGGAAGGTTTATACTAGAAGACTTTGATTTATACAATCCTGTTGTACAAACCCGATTCAGGCTGGATTTACCTCACTACCAGTCTGAAACTCCTAGTCACTCAACCTGCTCAGACACACTCTGTCTGACAGTTACAATAAGTTGCTCACTTCTATTTTTCAATACACAATGCGCGCAGTGATCCTACAATGAGCAAATGTTACAAAGTAATCGCGCTTAAATAAATAACTTCAGCTCGAAAGCTTCTGAGCTTTGTAAGCGTGTGTAGTTGCTTTCTTGTGTGTTTTTCAATTGATCAGCGTGAGTTCAAAATCCAGAGTCAATGTCTTCCTTTTGTTGCATCCTTTTATAGTTGAGGGTAGCAACGGCATTGTTTCCCTTAATGTGCGACTTTGACTCTTTTTAAACTCTGAGAAAGCTACAGTCTTCTTCTTCAGGACACTTGCCGTTCTGGTGTATGCTTTCGGCGACTGTCAGGTAAGCTCTTCTTTGTCTTCTTACCTTTAATGGCAATCTTCGACTTTTGATCCTTTGTAGCATTAATTACAGCATTAAATGCTACAATAAATGACCGTTAATGGTTCGGACTGAGAAGCCATCCTTTATGTATCTTTGACTGCTTTGATCTGATAAAGATTGAGATCGATCTGAAGTATCGATCTAGTCAGTCTGGAATCCATCGATCCGGTCTGATATGTGATATACTTTATCAGCTTGCTCTGTTTTGCGCGATCGATCTGGTATGCCTGATTTCCATCGATCCGGTCTGAAATGTTTTGTCATCTTGCTCTGTTTTGTCCGATCGATCTGGTCAAACTGATTTCTATCGATCCGGTCTGAAATGTTTTGTCATCTTTAAAATCTCATCGATAAGGTCCGGAACTAACAAATTCCCCCTTTTTGATGATGACAAAACCTAGCTTCTAAGTCTTTTTAACCAGTCTTGATAAGAGCTCTGAAGCGAATGCTTTCGGATCGATTACTTCTTTGTTCAAAATAAATGAACTTCATTAAGTTGAATCGATTAAATCTTTATTATTAAGCCTTATGATGAGGTTCAAAATAAATGAACACAGACTTAATCAAACGAGGATTTTATTGATCACCAAGAAAATACACAGTCTGAAAATATTATTTTCTAGAAGGCGGCCTGAAGTCTGTCTTCTTTTCCCCCTTTTTGTCAGCAGCAATCTCTTGAAGAAAGTCGACAACTTGTGCTAGCTGCGCGCTGATAGCGTCAAGACGAACGTCTTGAGCGCGGAGGGAATTGGCAACAGATGCTCTGACTTCAGTGGCTAGCTCGATCTGCTCTTTTCTCAGGCTGTTCTTGTAAGAGGCCTGTTGAGAAAACAGATCGTTTATGCCGCGCTGAAGGCTTCCGATACTGTCATTCATCTTCTCTTTGAAAGAAGCAAAGTCCAAGGCTGTGACCATCTGACCTTGATGAACTTCTAGAATGCGTTGAGTCAAGGACAGACAGGTATCAGAGAAGTGCTGGATAGTCCGTGCCAGGGATGGAGGTGCATCAGATAGCTTGCTGGGAGAGTGATCTGATGATGACATGGCATGGTCATCTTCTTCAACAATCGGCACGATGGAGGAAATGGCAGCTTGATGACTTTCGGATCGGATCAGAGTGACCAGATCCGAAGAAAAACCTTGAATGAAGGCCAAATCTTCATCTGATGGTCCCGGAGGAGAGTGGGGACTGGGAGGTTCCTCAACTTGGAGAGCTGCAACCACTGTAGATACCACGAAATCCGGATCGATGAGGTCTGGTACTTCAGTTGTTGCACATGCTTCAGCTGGACTGGGTTGTGCACGGGAGGCTGATGACTTCAATGGAATAGATGTTGTCGGAGAGTCCAACAGAACATTCATTGGTTCATCATCTGTTGCAGACGGAGCATTAGGCAATGGCTGCTCCGCTGTCTGGTCTGGTACGTGCTCTGCAGGCTGATCCTCTGTCTGTTGTGCTGCATCAGAAGGAATAACCTCGATAAATGGTTCTGCCAGAGTCTTGCTTGCAGAAGGATGATCCGGGCTTGTGGCTGGAGTGGAGATACTTAGCTTCTGTCGTTGAGAACGGACAGCTAAGGATAGAGCATGAACATCCATCTCGAGTTGAGCAATCACAGCCCCATCATCTCTGGCAGTTGGAGCAAGCGGATCGAAGTTCTTCTTTTTGGCAACAAGAAGCAGATTAGCCAGTCTGAATCTGTGTTTTGCCGTAAATAAATCTCTGCGCTGCACGGCAAGTCGAACATCATCAGTCTCTGTTCCTTTCAGAGCTTCATCTTCCATTTTCTTCAATCTGTGCAACTTACCGTAGAACAGCTCAATGTGGTTGATAGTCCGGTACTGGACATATTCATCAAAAACCACAATGAGTTCCTTTAGCCTCTCATCAACATCCTCCATAGCGATGTCGATGGCAGTCTGCGCTGCAGATTTGGGTTTAGTAGAGAGGGGTTCGGTGAGAATGACTTTTCCCTTGCCGGTGGAGGAAGGGGACTTAATCCCTGATTGGGTATAGTCTCCCAACTCAGTGATAACTATCCCTTTGACCACGGGATTGGCAGAGGGAGTTCTAAGGGTGACTTTGGGTGCAGGGGTTGAAGCTTGTGAAAGCTGGGTGGAAGGTTGAGGGGCAGGGGTTGCTTTAGAGGGTGGTAGTATGGGTGGAGGTAGAGATTTGGCTGGTTTGGTAATCTGGGTTCGGGGCTTTTTGGGAAGTGGCTTGGTTGGTGATGAGTGAGCAGACTGGGTGGCTTCTGAGTCAGTCTGAATGGTCAGCTTCCGCTTGACCCGAGGTTTGCGCACAGCAACTGGTTCCTCGTCCTGCTCAACCTTGACTGCAGCCAGAGTAGCAGGAGTAGGCGGAGCACTCTTGGACTTCAGCAGTGCAAGCCCTTTGGAGTTAAGGATTTTAAAGGGACGGAGAGCAGACGGCTTGCTCAGCTCGAGGCCTAAGGACTCCAAGAGCTTGCTGAGAGGAACAACAAAACATACGGCGTGCTTGGATGCAATCACCGTTTCCAGCAGTACTCCAAACAAAATCATGGAGCAGTTTATCTTCTGGCCGGATACAATAGCCGCCATAGCCCTGAACTTTTCGGCGGTTACAGCATCGAAACTTCCTGCTTTACCCAAAAGTGGCTTGCCTACCACTTCGCACAGCACCTGGAAATGGAAGAGCATTTCCTTCTTCTTAAAGGAGGGTTGCAATCGTTGGCCAGAAATAGAAATCTTCCCCTGAAGATCTAAGAGTGACGCTTGAGGAGTCTGTCCGAACTCTGTCAGTCCGGAACTGGGGAGGCCAAAGGTCTTGGCCATCGTTGTTGGCGAGATCTCGAAAGATTTGCCCTGGACAGTAGTAGAAATGGATGTCTTCTGGGAGATGGCGTTGGCGAACAGCTCGCGGATTTCTGATTCATAAACAACTGTTCCGCATTCCAAGAAGTTCCTTAAACCAGATGATTCCAGGGCTCTAAAAATGGACACCATCGCAGCATCTTCTGCCCTGTAAATGTCATCAAACTCAACGGAGAGTGAGTTATGAGTGATGGTAGCCATTTGAAAAGAGTTTAAAGGAAGTGTGAAGAGTAAGAGAGTGAGAGAGTAGGAAGGTAGAAAGCGGTAAATTGTAAAAAGTGAACAAGTATGAAATGTTCAGCCCGCTAAATAGGAGAGAGAAGACACGTGTCTTTATCTCCAAGACTGAGAATTAAAAAATTCAAAATAAACGGTCAGGATAAAGAAAGATAAGGCGGTTAAAGTATAACTAGTTAAAATGGTCAATCAGTCCGAGCTGTTGTTATTGTCCAGACAGATCATAGGATAAAATCAGACTGACAAGGATCGGTCTGAAAGTTCGGACCGGTCTGTGTCTTTCTGAACATTGTATTATCGATCTGTGGTGACAAAAAAAAAAAAAATCTTCAAGTGCGAAAAGAATAAAAACATCTAAACTAATTAAGATAAGTCAATTAAACCAAGAATTTGACGGAAATAATTGAACTTAGCCTCAGGAAGCGGTTTAGTGAAGATGTCTGCTGCTTGCTGCTCTGTTGAAATGTGCTCGATCCGAATTTCCTTTTTGCCAACATGATCCCGAATAAAATGATGTCGAATATCAATATGCTTTGTTCGAGAGTGCAGAACTGGATTATACGTTATAGCGATTGCACTTGTGTTGTCGCAAAATATCGGAGAGTCAACAGCTTGGATGCCATAGTCTTTGAGCTGGTGTTGAATCCAGAGCATTTGAGCACAACAGCTTCCAGCGGCTAGGTATTCTACTTCAGCTGTGGATGTGGCAATCGATGTCTGCTTCTTACTGAACCAAGAAATCAATCTTTGACCTAGGAATTGACATGTTCCACTGGTGCTTTTACGATCGATCTTACACCCAGCGTAGTCTGCGTCTGAATACCCGATCAAGCTGAAGTTTGAATCTTTGGAGTACCAAAGACCAACGTTCTGAGATCCTTTTAAATATTTCAGAATACGCTTGGCAGCAATAAAATGTGATTGCTTTGGTTCTGACTGAAATCTGGCGCACATACAGACTGAAAACATAATATCGGGCCGGCTCGCTGTAAGATACAATAGCGATCCGATTAGTCCTCTATACATGGTTACTTCAACTGCCGTTCCCCCTTCATCTTTGTCTAACTTGATTGTTGGACTCATTGGAGTTGATGCAGTTGAGCATGTTTCCATTCCAAATCTCTTGAGGAGCTCTTTGGTATACTTGGTCTGATTGATGAAAATGCCATTGTTGAGCTGTTTTACTTGCAGACCCAGAAAGAATGACAATTCTCCCATCATGCTCATCTCGAACTGTCCCTGCATTAACTTAGAAAATTTCTCGCACAATTTGGGGTTAGTTGACCCAAAGATTATGTCATCAACATAAATCTGAACTAATAGGGTATGTTCCCCCTTAATGAATTTAAATAGAGTTTTATCTACTGAGCCGATCTGGAAATCATGGTTCAGCAGAAATTGAGATAGAGTGTCATACCAGGCTCTTGGAGCTTGTTTCAGACCATACACGGCTTTATTCAGTATATATACATGATTGGGATACAAATGGTTCTGAAATCCAGGTGGTTGCTCAATGTAGACTTCTTCCTGAAGCTTTCCATTAAGAAAGGCGCTCTTGACGTCCATCTGATATACTTTGAAGTCTTTAAAGGCAGCATAAGCAAGAAAGATTCGGATAGCTTCAAGTCTGGCGACTGGTGCAAATGATTCATCGAAGTCGATTCCTTCTTCTTGTCTGAATCCCTGTGCCACCGGTCTGGCTTTGTTTCTAACCACAGTTCCATCTGCGTCTAGCTTATTTCTGAAGACCCATCTGGTTCCAATAACAGGCAGATCGCTTGGTCTGGGGGTTAGACTCCAAACTTGATTTTGTTCGAATTGAATAAGCTCTTCTTGCATTGCTTTAATCCAATTGAAGTCAGTCAGAGCTTCATCGATCTTCTTGGGTTCCAGAGTAGAGATGAAGGCAGCATGAGTGAACTCATCCATCATCTGTCCTCTGGTTCTGATTGGTGCAGAAGGACTACCAATCACTAGATTAGGTGGATGCTTCTTAGTCCATCGATAGCTTGACTCTGGATTGTCTGGTCCGGTCGGATGAACAGTAACAGCATGATCAGCATCTGTTTTAATATTTGAGTCAGGAGCATTCGGATCAGCTCGATCTGAAGTTTCTTCAAAGCCTGGATCCGGTCTGTCTGGTAATTCTGGTTCTGGTGGATTGTCTCTTGACCTGTTAGCTACAATCTCATCATCACTGTTAGCTTCGAGATGGATATTTTCCATCTGATTTAAAATTGATTCTTTGTTCCCTTCAACACATAAATTTTCATCAAAGACTACATGAACAGATTCTTCTACAGTTAAAGTTCGATTATTAAAAACTCGATAAGCTTTGCTAATTGATGAATATCCTAAGAATATACCATTATCTGACTTAGCTTCAAATGCTGTAAGATGACTCTTACCATTGTTGTGAACGAAGCATTTACAGCCAAATACATGAAAGTGAGAAACAGATGGTCTGTTACCAGTCCATATTTCATATGGAGTGAGATTCAGCTTCTTGTTAATCATAGATCGGTTTTGAGTGTAGCAAGCAGTATTTACAGCTTCTGCCCAGAACTTTTGAGAGATTCCAGAATCAGCAAGCATTGTTCTTGCTGCTTCCTTGAGCGTTCTGTTTCTTCGTTCTGCAACTCCATTCTGTTGAGGAGTTCAAGCAGCTGAAAACTCATGCTTGATTCCATGATCTTCTAGAAAGGATTCAAGATTCTGATTTGAAAACTCAGTCCCTTTGTCACTTCGAATCCTGTCTATGCTGGATGATTTCTCTTTTGAGTGCGTTTCAGCAGCTTGATTAACTTCGGACCGGTCTGATCTTTACTGCTTAAGAATATAGTCCATGTAAAGCGTGAGTATCATCAATAACAACAAGAGTATACCGCATTCCCCCTAAACTTGTTATTGGTATAGGACCAAACAAATCCATATGCAGTAATTCTAAACAGCGGGAGGAGGATTTGGCATTCTTGTTTTTGAAGGATGATCTTATCTGTTTGCCCATTTGGCAAGCTTCGCAGATCTTATCCTTAGCAAAATCGATCTTGGGCAGACCGATTACTAAATCATGTTTACACAGGCTAGCAATGGTCTTAAAGTTGATATGATTTAAGCGCTTATGCCACAGCCAATGTTTATTATCATTGTTAGCGATGAAGCAAGTAGGATTATCAGGTTGAGCATGATTCCAGTTAATCTTATAAGTGTTTCCATTCCTGATTCCTACAAGCATGGTTATACCATCTGATGATTTAACATTGCAAGTGTGTTTATGAAATTCTACAGCATAACCATTATCACAGAGTTGACTTATGCTAATCAGATTATAGCACAGATTTTCAACTAACAGCACATCATTGATAATAATGTTACCATGGACAATCTTACCCTTGCCCACGGTCTTACCCTTTGAGTTATCTCCGAAAATGATTTTGGGTCCAATACATTCTGTCACTTCAGACAGCAGCTCGATGTTTCCAGTCATGTGACGGGAACACCCACTGTCCAAATACCAGTCTGATGCGAGTTTCTTCGGTACCTGTCATCAAATATAATTATTGTTGGTACCCAATCCTATTTGGGTCCAGAACGGATTAGCCCTTTGGGAACCCACACCTGTATCAGCTTCAATGGCTTGTGTGTGTAGGGTGTGCTGTGTGCTGGTCTGTTTCGATGCTGTGTGTGATAATGTGTGCGCTGTGAAAACCTTTGATTCTCATAAGGTAGTCTATATCTTCGTTGAATCGGTTTTGAGTTATAGTAATTGTATTGTCTTCCTTGCCTTCGATCTTGCACCTTTGGATTTGGTCTGATAGACGCAAATCTTGCTGGTGCCTTTTCTTTGGCTTGGTCAACATAACCAATTCCTTTTCTCAGATTTTGATTCTCGTAAGAGACTCCTGTTTGAATCTTAGGTGCTTCAGTTTCATATACTGTGCTGGATTTAACAAATGTCATTTGTTTGACTTGATTCTTTACCAGCAACAGCTCAGATTCATCTTTGGTGCATTCTTTGGTGTCAAAGCCTATGCCGGTGAAATCACCGACGTTTCTTTGAACCTCTTGTAATTCTTCCAAGGATGTTCTGGATTTTGTCCATGTTTTGAATATATGTGAGAGCTTAGCATTTTGTGTGCTAATTCTCTTATTTTCCTCATGGAGCTGATCATAAGAGATTTTCAGCTTATTCAGCTCGATCTGGAGATTTTTGCACTCACCCTGCTCAGAGCAGCTTGGTTTGTTGTGCTCATCCATTTGAGTACTGATTTTGGCTTTATTCTTCTCAAATGATTCAGCTAAGATCCTATAATCATTAGCCATGTCTTGCAGTGCGGACATGAGCTCTTCTCGTGTAAATTCATTTGAGTCAAGATCATATACCTCGTCTGTCTGACTCATTTCTTCGTCTGCCATAAGACATTGAATATCTTCTTCGCTTTCGCTGGAAGAATATTCAGAGCTTTCCGAGTCTGAGTCTGTCTGAGCCCATTTGCTGTTTCCTTCTTCAGCTACTAGGACTTTTTGGGATTTTCCATGATTCTTGCGGTCTTTGTAGTGCTTCTTCTTTCTATCATCACGATGCTTCTCTTTCCGTTCTTCTTTCTTCGGTCTGGTGCAATCTGCAATGAAGTGTCCGGTCTTACCACAATTGTAGCAAGCCTGATCGTTAACAGTATCATCTTTTCTTGATTTATAATGATGAGAGGGTTTGAAGTTCCTCCTATTTTTAGACATAAATTTACCGAATTTCTTGATAAATAATGACATAGCGTCGTTACTCATCTGTTCAGCAGATCGGTCTGATGTTGAAGCGATCTGGTCTGGAGTGGCTGCCAGGGCCTTGTTTGGTTGAGAGATGAATGGCTCTGCTTCACCTCTGCTTATCAGTTCAAACTCATAGGCCTTAAGATCTGCAAACAGATCATGAAGTTCAACCTTGTTAAGGTCTTTTGATTCCCTCATGGCAATGGTTTTTACATCTCATTCCTTTGGCAGAGCTCTCATTACTTTCAGAGCGATCTCTCTGTTAGAATATTCCTTCCCCAGACAATTCAGTTCATTTATGATGCCGGTGACTCTTTCATCAAACTCATTTAGAGTTTCTCCGCTTTTCATCTTTATGCTCTCAAATCTTTGAAGAGCAACAGTTAACTTGTTTTCTTTGGTCTGGTCGTTGCCTTCACATAGCTGTGCTATCTTCTCCCAAATTTCTTTGGCAGTAGAGTACATTTTGATTTTGCTGAACATGTTTTTGTCCAAAGTCTTGAACAAGATGTCTTTGGCCACATTATCGAGATTTGCTTTCTTTCTTTCCTCATTCGTCCAGAGGGATCTGTCTTTTTCCACCATTTGTGGTTCTCCATCAGAGATGGCTACTGCTGTATTGATTTTTAAAATCTTCATTGGTCCATCAGTGATGACGAACCACATATCGTCATCCTGAGCTGCCAGATGAGCTTGCATTCTGATTCTCCAGTCATCATAGTCTTCTTTTGAGAACATGGGGATTTTGTTGAATGATGCCATCAGCTTAGTCTTTGTGCTGATTAAGATAACCTGGCTCTGATACCACTTGTTAGGATCGGTCCGGAGTGTTTAGAGGGGGGGTGAATGAACACTCCTTATAAAATTTATCCCTTGTGAATTCTTTCGGATTAGTGAAAGAAATCTGTTACTTAATCAACTCTTTGAACAGAATAGACCACTAAAAAGGTAAGTGCGGAAACGGTCTGCTCTTGTAAAAGTAAGAACGGCTCGATGGCTAAGTGCATGTGACATCCCCGAAATGGTTAATTGCTATTTGGCTTTAATTGTGTTTACATGATTAATTATGTGGTAATTGATTATGTTTTCGGATTTATTTACCTTATGGAAATGCATGGTCATGTGGATAGGGGTGACCCGGGATTGCATTTTATGGTGCATGTGGTGCATGTTGGGTAAATATCATGGGAAGCATGATTTATTTGCCTTGGTTAGCAATTTATGAGGAATCATGTGTTAATTGATATTATGGTGCATTTTGAGTAAATGCTTTGAAAAATATCATGTTGGGGTGTTTTATACACCATGGATTTGTTGGTATGCATTTTAATTAAAACCCACCTTTTATACCCAACCCCACCCCATCCACTCTTATTTCACTTTACCAAATCAAATCCACAAACCCTTCCCCTCCAAATTTTCGAGCTCAAGCCTTGGGTGGAAGAGGAACCTTTCAAAAATCTTGATTTGTGGAGCATTTTGGGTGATTTGAGATCCCCAAGAGGTATGGGTACCTCATGCTTTAATTTTGTAAGGTTTTGTTTGAGTTTGGGTTGATTTTTAATGATTTTGAAATGGGTTTGTGTGGGTTGTTGTGGTTTTGGTTAATGGTTGGATTTATGGTTGTTTTAAGGTGTATTTTGGTGGTTTATGTTGATATTTATGTTGTTGGTTGGTTGGTATAAATGTTGGAATGGTTTGGAAGGATTTTGGGTGCAAAAATGGCAGAAAAACGCATGTTTGTGCGAGGCGATCGATCGCCTGAAAAGAGGCGACCGATCGCCAAGAGGCAGTAGACTTTTTACGTGTTAGGCGATCGATCGCCTAAAATGGGGCGACCGATCGCCGAGAGGCAGTAGATTTTTCAAAAGGATGGCGATCGATCGCCATGTTTGGGGCGACCGATCGCCACAGTGATAATTTTGAGGCGACCGATCGCCTATGGGAAGCGATCGATTGCCGCCTGTGGAATTTTGGAAAATGGTTTATTTTGTCAAATTTTTGGTATTTGGCTATTATTTGGCTTCTAATATGGGGTTGTGTGATTGTGTAGAACCATCCCAGGTAGCAACACAACCGAGGAATTGAAGCCGGACCAATTCCACTTTTGGAAAGGTACGTAGTGGACGTACGGGCACCCAACGGTAACATGTATTTTATATACTCATTGATTATGCATTGTGGATGCGGGTATATATGTGGTATTGCATTGTGGATGCATATACATGTTGATTTATGCCATATGTGGTATTGCATTGTGGATGCATATACATGGTAATTGATGCATATTGATGATAGATGCATAATATGGTTATTGGATGCACATCCCATGAGTCGTGGTCATCCTTTGATGATTTTAATGCTTGCCGCTTTTTGTTTTGGTTCCGCTAAATGTGAAGCGAGGGGTGGGAGCGCCGCATGTCACATTTGAGCGTGGTTGTCATATGGGGCGAGGAAAGGGTATTTGCCGCTCTCTGTGAAGCGAGGGGTGGGAGCGCCGCATGTCCATTGTAGCGAGGTTATCCTATGCCGCCCATATGAAAATAAGCGAGGGGCATTAAAATACACTGTGATGGACAGACTAGGGAATGGTGACCAATATGTGGTACAGTTGAGATGGTATATGATGTCATGACATGTTTTGGCCATTAAAAATAATCTGTTGATTATACTCATGAGTTATGGTACAGGGACAACCAAACGGGAAGCGTTTGAAATGCATGGAAAAACAGGAAGTGTTTTATATTGATTATGCATTTACGCTTTAGCTTCATATTGTGTTGAATATGAATGATTATTATTGCTCATGTTTGGGGGTTGTCCTTGTAGGTACCTTTTTGGCATGATAGAAGGGCTTGAACGGGTTGAGACAGTGAGCTTCAAGAGCATCTTTGGTAGATGAAAGGACATGATTCTTTTGTATAGTGCCTACTCTAGGAGTAGCGTAAAACTATAGTGAACACATTCATTGATTGGAATGTAATTAATCCTTTTGGTAGTCCTTTATTTTGGCATGTAAATGCTTAAGCTCATAGACTCCACTTGTTTATTATACTCTGATCATTGTTATTAGTTCTATTATGCCTTAATTCCGCACTTAAGGATTAGGGTCCTTACATTAGTGGTATCAGAGCAGTGGTTAGAGAACCCGGGAACGAGTGAAGGGTAGCCTTAGCATGGTTGGCTAGGTGCTTACATTTGAAGCATGGTTATGCATGTGGTGCATATTTTGTATACCTGGTTATACTAACATGCTTATATCACTCCTGTTATCTAACGATATGATGTATATTGCTTTGAATTGTTGTTAACATTTGTGTTACAGCATGGCTGCTAATGAGGAAGTCGGAGATGTTGGGAGTGTAAATGCGAGTATTGGACAGGCTAATCCTCTACCTCCACCGGCTGTAGGAATGGAACCAGTGGTCCAGTTATTGCTACCGGGTGAGATTAGCTTGACGCGGTTTCTGTCTTATCATCCGCCCCGGTTTGAGGGGACAGAGTCCGGAGAAGAAGCGGAAGAGTGGCTGGAGAGGCTTGAGCAGATCTTTGTATCGGCTCCTTGTGCTATTACTGCTTGGCTGAGACTGGCGGAGTTCCAGTTGGCTAAGAAACCATTGATGTGGTGGAGGAGCACAGTGATGGAGATGAGAGCACTAGGTGCTGTGATTGATTGGACGCTCTTCAGGACCAGGTTCTTGAACCGCTACTTCTCCGCGGCAGCAAGACAGACAAAGGAGGATGAATTTACCAGTCTGAGGCAGGGGAACATGTCAGTGGCAGACTATGCCACACAGTACTCATCACTACTGAGGTATGTCCCCCATATTGCCTCTGATGGACGTGCCAAGATGAGAAATTTCATGAAAGGACTGCGACCGGAGCTCTATGACCGGGTTATCATCAATAACCCAACTTCTTTTGATGATGCTCTCACAAGAGCGGAGCTTGCTGAGCTAGGAGTGGGAGCTTATGCCATGCCACCACCGGTACCGCAACAGAGGCAGACTAGTGACAGTTTGAGGCCTCGGGGTGAGCCATTTAAGCCCCGTGGTGCCTCTTCATCTTCAAAGTATGGTGGAAAGAAACACTTTGGACAGAAGCAGGATAACAAGAAAGGCAATTGGTCGGCCAATCGAGGATCTTCACAAGGGGATAGGCCGGGAGAGCCGAGGTGCAACAATTGTGGAGGGCCACATTCTTCAAACAAGTGTCCTGCATGTTATGTTTGTGGCAAGATGGGCCACATTGCTCGGTATTGTCCCACCAAGGGAGGCCAGTCAGAGTATCAGGGCAGCAGGCCAAGGTTTGAGGACAGGACAGTGCAGCAGAGGCAGCAGTTTGGGCCTCGTCCGTCGGGAGGTCAGACAGTGGGACCGCCCCAGGGACAGGTATATGCACTGACCAGAGAGCAGGCTCAGGCAGCCCCGGAGGAGGTGATTGCCGGTACGTGCCATTTATTTACGTACCCTGCTTTTGTTTTGATAGATACAGGTGCCTCCCATTCTTTTGTGTCTGTGGGATTCGTGGAGAGACACCATATGCGCACGTCTTCTTTACCCACGCCTCTCCTTGTCTCGACACCCACTGGAAGAAACATCGTTGCTGATCAGTTTATGGCAGACTGCCTCATTTATTTTGAGGGCAACGAATTGAGATCAGACTTGATTGTGCTGGGTATGTCAGACTTCGACTGCATCTTGGGTATTGATGTTCTGAACAAATATCAGGCAGTGGTAGATTGCCGGCAGAGGACAGTGAAGTTCAGACCTGAGTTGGGCAGTCAGTGGACTTTCTTTGGCAACGGGTCTCGTGCGAAGATTCCGTTGATTTCAGCGATCAAGATGACTCAATTATTGGAACGTGGTCACACGGGCTATCTTATTTATGCCGTGGACACGTCTGGGAAGAGTAAGGAACTAAGAGTTGAGGATGTGCCAGTAGTGGCAGAGTTCGCCGATGTATTTCCAGAAGAGATTCCAGGATTCCCACCGGCTAGGGAAGACGAGTTTGGGATCGAGCTGTTGCCAGGGACATCCGCTATCTCTCGTGCACCTTATAGGATGGCACCGGCGGAGTTGAGAGAGTTGAAAGAGCAGTTGCAGGATCTCTTGGACAAGGGATATATACGCCCGAGCGTGTCGCCATGGGGCGCACCAGTTCTCTTTGTGAAGAAGAAGGACGGTTTGATGCGGCTGTGCATCGATTACCGGCAACTGAATAAGGCTACAGTGAAAAACAAGTATCCTCTTCCAAGGATAGACGACTTGTTTGATCAGTTGCAAGGTACCAGGGTGTATAGCAAGATTGATTTGAGGTCCGGGTATCATCAGATTCGGGTCAGAGAGGAAGATGTGCAGAAGACAGCGTTCCGGACCCGATATGGACATTATGAGTTCCTAGTGATGCCGTTCGGTGTGACGAATGCTCCAGCAGTCTTCATGAGTCTGATGAACAGAGTGTTTCAGCAGTATCTTGATCAGTTCGCCATCGTGTTTATTGACGACATTCTTATCTACTCCCGGAGCGAGGAGGAGCATGTGAAACACTTGAGGACAGTGCTTCAGATTCTCAGAGAACATCAGTTGTATGCTAAGCTCAGTAAGTGCGAATTTTGGCTGAGCAGTGTAGTGTTTCTGGGGCATGTCATTTCGAGCAGCGGGATATCAGTAGACCCCAAGAAGATTGAGGCTGTGATGTAGTGGGCTGCCCCCACTTCTGTGCCTGAGATCCGGAGTTTTCTTGGTTTGGCCGGGTATTATCGGCGCTTTGTTGAGGGCTTTTCGAAGATTGCCAAGCCGCTGACTCAGTTGACTCAGAAGGGTGTGCCTTTCTTTTGGTCAGAAGCTTGTGAGGAGAGCTTCCAGGAGTTGAAGCACCGGTTGACGACGGCGCCAGTGTTAGTGATCCCGACGGAGAACTCCAGATTTGTTCTGTATACTGATGCATCGCTTCAGGGCCTTGGGTGTGTTCTGATGCAAGATAAGCATGTGGTAGCTTATGCATCGAGGCAGTTGAAGCCGCATGAGACCAGATATCCAGTTCATGACTTGGAATTGGCGGCTATCATCTTTGCCCTGAAGATCTGGAGGCATTATTTATATGGTACTTCATTCACCATATACACGGATCACAAGAGCCTCAAGTTTCTATTCACTCAGGCGGAGCTGAACATGAGACAGAGGAGATGGATGGACCTACTCAAGGACTATGACTGTGAGATAGAGTACCATCCCGGGAAAGCCAATTTGACAGCGGACGCCTTGAGCCGGAAAGTGAGGAGTTCTGCTGAGGACGTCATCCATTTGTCGGCTATGATGACCTCCTATTGCCATCTCGGCTATGATTTTGATATAGATGCATCACCAGTGTATGTCTCTACCTTATTAGCTGAGCCAGATATTTATAAGAACATCAGGAGAGCTCAGAGATCAGATGCTGAGGTTCAGAGATGGTTGTCTATAGTGCATCTTGGTCAGCCGACGAAGTTCAGAGTGGCCGACGACGGATCTTTGAGATTGGGTAACCGCTGGGTAGTTCCGAGTACGCCGGAGTTGCGTAAGGGAATCTTGGAGCGAGCTCACAGTAGCAGACTTAGCATCCACCCAGGCGGGAAGAAGATGTACAGAGATCTGCGTGGTCAGTTCTGGTGGAAGAGAATGAAGAGTGATGTCGTCGCTTTCGTGAAGAGGTGTTTGATCTGCCAGCAGGTTAAGGCAGAGAGACAGAGACCTGGCGGCGAGTTGAGGAGCTTGGAGATACCGAAGTGGAAATGGGAGCACATTTCCATGGACTTCGTAACTCATTTGCCGAGGAGTGCTT
This sequence comes from Haberlea rhodopensis, assembly GCA_907163345.1. Classification (NCBI taxonomy): domain Eukaryota; kingdom Viridiplantae; phylum Streptophyta; class Magnoliopsida; order Lamiales; family Gesneriaceae; genus Haberlea; species Haberlea rhodopensis. The sequence goes on along the minus strand of CAJQUN010000001.1, from coordinate 8,425,372 downwards.
CAGGCTTCGACGCTATTTGGGTGATTGTGGACAGATTGACTAAGGTAGCCCACTTTATCCCCTATAGCATGACCTTTACATTCTTGAGGATGGCGCAGTTATATATTAGAGATGTGGTGAGATTGCATGGGATCCCCGTTTCTATTGTGTCAGATCGAGATCCGCGATTCACATCTCATTTTTGGGAAGGTCTTCAGTCAGCTTTGGGAACTGAGGTCAGATTGAGCACTGCTTATCATCCTCAGACGGATGGCCAGACCGAGCGCACGATTCAGACGCTCGAGGACATGTTGAGAGCTTGCGTATTGGAGTTCGATGCCTCTTGGCAGGAGTCAGTGCCTTTGGTAGAGTTTTCGTATAACAATAGCTACCATGCGAGTATTCAGATGGCTCCGTTTGAAGCTCTTTATGGCAGACGATGTAGATCACCCTTATGTTGGGATGATTCGGACAGTAGACCAGTCGGAGGACCTGAGTTGATCCGGGAAATGGAAGAGAAGATAAAGATTATAAGGCAGAGAATGAAAGCGGCCCAGGACAGACAGGCAGCTTATGCAAATAAACGGCGGAGACCGTTAGAGTTTCAGTTGGGGGATAAGGTCTTTTTGAAGATCTCGCCTTTCAGGGGCGTTGTGCGATTTGGGATGCGCGGGAAACTGTCTCCGAGGTTTGTTGGACCGTACGAGATTTTACAGCGCATTGGCACCTTAGCTTACCGACTGGCTTTGCCGCCTTCTTTATCGGGGATACATGATGTGTTTCATGTATCGATGTTGCGAAAGTATGAGCCGGATCCGTCTCACGTGTTACAGCCTTCCGAAGTTCAGTTAGAATCAGATGTATCTTATGTGGAACGGCCTGTTGGAATTCTGGACAGAGCAGACCGTAGACTTCGGAATAAAGTGATACCGATGATCAAAGTTCAGTGGGATCGCAGGGGTGTCGAGGAGGCTACGTGGGAGACGGAGCAGCATATGGTGCAGCACTACCCGGAACTATTCTCTGGTATGAGTTTATGTTTAGTTTCTGTTGGGGTAAGTGCATGTGATTTCGAGGACGAAATCTTATAAGTAGGGGAGTATTGTGACATCCCCGAAATCGTTAATTGCTATTTGGCTTTAATTGTGTTTACATGATTAATTATGTGGTAATTGATTATGTTTTGGGATTTATTTACCTTATGGAAATGCATGGTCATGTGGATAGGGGTGACCCGGGATTGCATTTTAGGGTGCATGTGGTGCATGTTGGGTAAATATCATGGGAAGCATGATTTATTTGCCTTGGTTAGCAATTTATGAGGAATCATGTGTTAATTGATATTATGGTGCATTTTGAGTAAATGCTTTGAAAAATATCATGTTGGGGTGTTTTATACACCATGGATTTGTTGGTATGCATTTTAATTAAAACCCACCTTTTATACCCAACCCCACCCCATCCACTCTTATTTCACTTTACCAAATCAAATCCACAAACCCTTCCCCTCCAAATTTTCGAGCTCAAGCCTTGGGTGGAAGAGGAACCTTTCAAAATCTTGATTTGTGGAGCATTTTGGGTGATTTGAGATCCCCAAGAGGTATGGGTACCTCATGCTTTAATTTTGTAAGGTTTTGTTTGAGTTTGGGTTGATTTTTAATGATTTTGAAATGGGTTTGTGTGGGTTGTTGTGGTTTTGGTTAATGGTTGGATTTATGGTTGTTTTAAGGTGTATTTTGGTGGTTTATGTTGATATTTATGTTGTTGGTTGGTTGGTATAAATGTTGGAATGGTTTGGAAGGATTTTGGGTGCAAAAATGGCAGAAAAACGCATGTTTGTGCGAGGCGATCGATCGCCTGAAAAGAGGCGACCGATCGCCAAGAGGCAGTAGACTTTTACGTGTTAGGCGATCGATCGCCTAAAATGGGGCGACCGATCGCCGAGAGGCAGTAGATTTTTCAAAAGGATGGCGATCGATCGCCATGTTTGGGGCGACCGATCGCCACAGTGATAATTTTGAGGCGACCGATCGCCTATGGGAAGCGATCGATCGCCGCCTGTGGAATTTTGGAAAAATGGTTTATTTTGTCAAATTCTTGGTATTTGGCTATTATTTGGCTTCTAATATGGGGTTGTGTGATTGTGTAGAACCATCCCAGGTAGCAACACAACCGAGGAATTGAAGCCGGACCAATTCCACTTTTGGAAAGGTACGTAGTGGACGTACGGGCACCCAACGGTAACATGTATTTTATATACTCATTGATTATGCATTGTGGATGCGGGTATATATGTGGTATTGCATTGTGGATGCATATACATGTTGATTTATGCCATATATGGTATTGCATTGTGGATGCATATACATGGTAATTGATGCATATTGATGATAGATGCATAATATGGTTATTGGATGCACATCCCATGAGTCGTGGTCATCCTTTGATGATTTTAATGCTTGCCGCTTTTTGTTTTGGTTCCGCTAAATGTGAAGTGAGGGGTGGGAGCGCCGCATGTCACATTTGAGCGTGGTTGTCATATGGGGCGAGGAAAGGGTATTTGCCGCTCTCTGTGAAGCGAGGGGTGGGAGCGCCGCATGTCCATTGTAGCGAGGTTATCCTATGCCGCCCATATGAAAATAAGCGAGGGGCATTAAAATACACTGTGATGGACAGACTAGGGAATGGTGACCAATATGTGGTACAGTTGAGATGGTATATGATGTCATGACATGTTTTGGCCATTAAAAATAATCTGTTGATTATACTCATGAGTTATGGTACAGGGACAACCAAACGGGAAGCGTTTGAAATGCATGGAAAAACAGGAAGTGTTTTATATTGATTATGCATTTACGCTTTATCTTCATATTGTGTTGAATATGAATGATTATTATTGCTCATGTTTGGGGGTTGTCCTTGTAGGTACCTTTTTGGCATGATAGAAGGGCTTGAACGGGTTGAGACAGTGAGCTTCAAGAGCATCTTTGGTAGATGAAAGGACAGGATTCTTTTGTATAGTGCCTACTCTAGGAGTAGCGTAAAACTATAGTGAACACATTCATTGATTGGAATGTAATTAATCCTTTTGGTAGTCCTTTATTTTGGCATGTAAATGCTTAAGCTCATAGACTCCACTTGTTTATTATACTCTGATCATTGTTATTAGCTCTATTATGCCTTAATTCCGCACTTAAGGATTAGGGTCCTTACAGTGCAGAAGGATAAAACACAGGATATGTTTCTGGAAGTTCGAAGGTGGTGTAATCCTTCTACGTCTCCCCTTCTTCCAATTAAGGAAGGTTTATACTAGAAGACTTTGATTTATACAATCCTGTTGTACAAACCCGATTCAGGCTGGATTTACCTCACTACCAGTCTGAAACTCCTAGTCACTCAACCTGCTCAGACACACTCTGTCTGACAATTACAATAAGTTGCTCACTTCTATTTTTCAATACACAATGCGCGCAGTGATCCTACAATGATCAAATGTTACAAAGTAATCGCGCTTAAATAAATAACTTCAGCTCCAAAGCTTCTGAACTTTGTAAGCGTGTGTAGTTGCTTTCTTGTGTGTTTTTCAATTGATCAGCGTGAGTTCAAAATCCAGAGTCAATGTCTTCCTTTTGTTGCATCCTTTTATAGTTGAGGGTAGCAACGGCATTGTTTCCCTTAATGTGCGACTTTGACTCTTTTTAAACTCTGAGAAAGCTACAGTCTTCTTCTTCAGGACACTTGCCGTTCTGGTGTATGCTTTCGGCGACTGTCAGGTAAGCTCTTCTTTATCTTCTTACCTTTAATGGCAATCTTCGACTTTTGATCCTTTGTAGCATTAATTACAGCATTAAATGCTACAATAAATGACCGTTAATGGTTCGGACTGAGAAGCCATCCTTTATGTATCTTTGACTGCTTTGATCTGATAAAGATTGAGATCGATCTGAAGTATCGATCTAGTCAGTCTGGAATCCATCGATCCGGTCTGATATGTGATATACTTTATCAGCTTGCTCTGTTTTGCGCGATCGATCTGGTATGCCTGATTTCCATCGATCCGGTCTGAAATGTTTTGTCATCTTGCTCTGTTTTGTCCGATCGATCTGGTCAAACTGATTTCTATCGATCCGGTCTGAAATGTTTTGTCATCTTTAAAATCTCATCGATAAGGTGACTTTACATTTTTTTGTCGAATAATTAGTAAATACATTACGTTATTTAAAATACTAACTTTTTTTTTAATCATTTCTATGAATAAAAAAGAAAGAGATCGGAATAGAACTGGCCCGTCCAAACATACGACTTCTCTTTTAAGGGGCATTCATGGGCCGGTACAATTAGTTGAACAATAATTAAATATAGTCCACCAAAAAACAACAATTCATTTAAATTTATTTCCTGTTGAAATGACTTTAATAACCCTCACGCGGTCACTCTAGCACAAAATCACTGTAACACATGCACAAAAATTACTGTAGCACGTGTATCGCAAAATTCTGTTTTTTTTTTTTTTTTTTGAGAAAAAAACATTCACCACAGGCCGAAATTGTGTATCAAAATCAAAAATCTTGTACCATCGTGTTAAATAATCGTGCACCAACGTGTTAAAAAGTCGTTAAGAAATCGTGCACCCCCATTACAAAAATCATGCACCCACCACCTTGATAAAAAATCGTGCACTAACAAAATCGTGCACCACAAGCTTTAAAATCGTGCACCAAAAGTTAAAAATCGTTTCATGCAAAATTAAGTGAATTTTTTCTAAAATTTCTTTCAAACAAGAACATGAAACCCACAAAATCTGAGCTCAATGTGGCAAGCAGTTTGTAAATGAAAATTACTCAAAGTTAGCAATAAAATGAAATTATATTTAAAATTTAGTTTAACCTATCTAAAACAAGAAATTTCAGGTTCGTCAGTGGTCCCAATAGCACTTAAGTCCTGTTGGGTTAGATCTGGCTCGAGAAGACGTTTCCGTGCAAATGTCATAATAGGCAAAATTCCTCCTGGATCAAAAGCTATAGCCGTTTTAATGTTGGCCGACAAACAACACAGTTATATTCAAAAGTTGGTGCATGATTTTGATACATTGATGCACGATTTTGGTACATTAAGGTGCACTTGATTTTTAGCATTATGGTGTACTTGAATTTTTGTAATGTTGGTGCACGATTTTTAATCTTTTGGTACACAATTTTTTAATATTGTGATGCACTATTGAACATTGATGCACTAACATTGGAAAAGTGCACCATAATTGCATAAGATTTTTTTACAAATGATTCACGTTGAAGAATTTCAGAATTTTTACCCATGATGCACGTTTGGACATTGATGCACTAACATTGAAAATCGTGCACCATAATTACATAAAAATTGTGCACCATAATTGCATAAGATTTTTTTACCCATGACGCACGATTGAAGAATTTCATATTTTTTACCCATCATGCACGATTGGACATTGATGCACTAACATTGGAAAATCGTGAACCATAATTGCATAAAAATTGTGCACCATAATTGCATAAGATTTTTTTACCCATGATTCACGAGTTCAGAATTTCAGAATTTTTACCCATGATGCACGATTGAAGAATTTCATATTTTTTACCCATGATGCATGATTGGACATTGATGCAGTAACATTGGAAAATCGTGCACCATAATTGCATAAAAATTGCGCACCATAATTGTATAAGATTTTTTTACCCATGATGCACGATTGAAGAATTTCAGAATTTTTACACATGATATATGATTGAAGAATTTCAGAATTTTTACCCATGATATACAATTTTTTGCCCCAAAATTTCTCAAAATTTTGTCAAGTGCTGCACAATTTTACCCCCAACAAGTTTGAATTTTTTGAATGTGAACCGTACTCCAAACTTTCCACATGATGCACAATTTTTTACGCATCATGCATGATTTTTTTGCCTAAAATTACATAATCGTGAATCACATTTAAAAAAGTGTTGTGATGCGCGATTTTTGAAATTTTAAAAATTATGGTGCACGGTTCAAGAATTTCAACCTCAAAACATCCATTGAATTGCTCTGTAACCCAGATCTCATCACCCAAGCTCGACTTCTTGGGTACATTGAAATTTGATCCAAACTTTCAAAACTAAACTAATTTGACACAAGATTATATCACTGAACTTGTTCTTAAAAAAATTTTCCCTTCATATTTTCAATTTTTACATGCTTAATTTCAGTTTATTAATCATATTTTCAACAGATATATTAATAAAACATGAAATATGTGTTTTAAATGGCTTTATAAGTCTAATTTAAATTTCACGTAGGTTATACCCAGTAATCTCTATTGATGAATGTCGACAGCTTAATCATTCTTGATTTCATATTTAGTCGCGATATTTGGATTTTCTGGCAGCACTTGGTGTTGAAAACACTGTGCGGTATTTCCCCCTTTTTAGATAATAAATTATCGACGGGTGAGTTCCTGCTCGAACGGAAGCCCGCCGACACCCGTTATTAATTCATCATATGATTCCTCGAGGATGGTTTGTGCATGCGGGTTGAGGGTAACTGGTTCTTACGGGGAGAATATATAACACATATGTAATGGTGGTGGTGGGAGGGATGGGTTGAAGATTTTTGACCTAATCTTTTAATTTAAAGGTGTTTTTGTCAAATTAAAGGATCTAATAAATTAAAGTTTTGAAAAATGATCCATATGAATTATGTTTTCAGTAAATTAGGTTAGTTCCCGTTCCCATTGTTGGGATATGCCCTAAGACAAGTCATTAGATGATTGTTTGTGACATATTCTGTAATATGATTTTATGAATGGCAATTCATTATTATATATTATTCTTTTAACTGTGCAATGTGAATTTATATATATGTTAATGTCCTTAGAATAATATTGTATTATTCTTAAAGATGTCCCTAGTCAAGTATTATCATGAATAGGGATAATGATAATACGTAGAGACTAGTATGTGTTGATCGATGAATTGTTCATTGATATGAGATATCAAATCAACATATGGGTACATGTTAGAGAACGATGTACTGGACAGACCCACCATGAGAATGCAACATGGATAGTTATATGATCGTCATATGCAATTCTCATAGTGATAATAATGTATGAAATCCTTACGACTTGTGATCATCAGAGATCCCAACATAAGGAGTTATGTATTTTGATATCGTCAAACGTTACCCGTAACAGGGTATACTATAAAGGCGACTATTGGATACACTACGAATTATGTAGAGGGATGTTGACTGATCGAGATAGGATTTGTCCCTCCTATATAACAGGAGATGTGTTTGGCCCTTGATCAAGTGAGAACTAAAATGCATGGCCATGCTCGAATGAGTCTGTTAGTTCCGGACCTTATCGATGAGATTTTAAAGATGACAAAACAGTTCAGACCGGATCGATAGAAATCAGATTGACCAGATCAATCGGACTCAACAGAGCAAGATGGCAAAGCATTTCAGACCGGATTGATGGAAATTAGGCATACCAGATCGATCGGACATATCAGAGCAAACTGATAAAGAATAGTACATATCAGACCGGATCGATGGATTCCAGAATGACTAGATCGATGCTTCAGATCGATCTCAACCTTTATCAGATCAGAGCAGTCAAGGATACATAAAGGATGGCTTCTCAGTCCGAATCATCAACGGATATTTATTGCAGCATTTAATGCTGCAATTAATGCTACAAAGGACCAAAGACTGAAGATTGCCATAATAGGTAAGAAGACAAAGAAGAGCTTACCTGACAGTCGCCGAAAGCATATACCAGAACGGTAAGTATCCTGAAGAAGAAGACTGTAGCTTTCTCAGAGTCTAAAAAGAGTCATAGCTGCACATTAAGGGAAACAATGCCGTTGCCACCTTCAACTATAAAAGGATGCAACAAACAGATGCAAAAGACACTCGACTCTACAACTCACGCTGATCAATTGAAAAATATACAAGAAAGCTAAACAGCACACGCTTACAAAGTACAGAAGCTTTCGAGCTGAAGTTATTCATTTAAGCGCAATTACTTTGTAACATTTGATCATTGTAGGATCACTGTGCGCATTGTGTATTGAAAAATAGAAGTGAGCAACATATTGTAACTGTCAGACAGAGTGTGTCTGAGCAGGTTGAGTGACTAGGAGTTTCAGACTGGTAGTGAGGTAAATCCAGCCTGAATCGGGTTTGTACAACAGGATTGTATAAATCAAAGTCTTCTAGTATAAACCTTCCTTAATTGGAAGAAGGGGAGACGTAGAAGGATTACACCACCTTCGAACTTCCAGAAACATATCCTGTGTCTTATCATTCTGCACTTAGCCATCGAGCTGTTCTTACTTATACAAGAGCAGGCCGTTTCCGCACTTACTTATTAGTGGTCTGTTCTGTTCAAAGAGTTGATTAAGTAACAGATTTCTTTCACTAATCAGAAAGAATTCACAAGGGATAAATTTTGTAAGGAGTGTTCATTCACCCCCCCCCCCCCCTCTAAACACTCCGGACCGATCCTAACAAGTGGTATCAGAGCCAGGTTATCTTAATCAGCACAAAGAATATTAAGCTGATGGCATCATTCAACAAAATCCCCATGTTCTCAAAAGAAGATTATGATGACTGGAGAATCAGAATGCAAGCTCACCTGGCAGCTCAGGATGACGACATGTGGTTCGTCATCACCGATGGACCAATGAAGATCCTAAAAATAAATACAGCAGTCGCCACTACCAGTGGAGAACCACAAATGGTAGAAAAAGACAGATCCCTCTGGACGAATGAGGATAGAAAGAAAGCAAACCTCGACAATGTGGCCAAAGACATCTTGTTCAAAACTTTGGACAAGAACATGTTCAGCAAAATCAAAATGTGCTCTACTGCCAAAGAAATTTGGGAGAAGATAGCACAGCTATGTGAAGGCAACGACCAGACCAAAGAAAACAAGTTAACTGTGGCTCTTCAAAGATTTGAGAGCATAAAGATGAAAAGTGGTGAAACTCTAAATGAGTTTGATGAAAGAGTCACCAGCATCATAAATGAACTGAATGGTCTGGGGAAGGAATATTCTAACAGAGAGATCGCTCTGAAAGTAATGAGAGCTCTGCCAAAGGAATGGGATGTAAAGACCATTGCCATGAGGGAATCAAAAGACCTTAACAAGGTTGAACTTCATGATCTGTTTGCAGACCTCAAGGCCTATGAGTTTGAACTAATAAGCAGAGGTGAAGCAGAGCCATTCATCTCTCAACCCAACAAGGCCCTGGCAGCCATCCCAGACCAGATCGCTTCAACATCAGACCGATCTGCTGCACAGATGAGTAACGATGCTATGTCATTATTTATAAAGAAATTCGGTAAATTTATGTCTAAAAATAAGAGGAACTTCAAACCCTCTCATCATTATAAATCAAGAAAAGATGATACTGTTAACGATCAGGCTTGCTACAATTGTGGTAAGACCGGACACTTTATTGCAGATTGCACCAGACCGAAGAAAGAAGAAAGGAAAGAGAAGCATCGTGATGATAGAAAGAAGAAGCACCACAAAGACCGCAAGAATCATGGAAAATCCCAAAAAGTCTTAGTTGCTGAGGAAGGAAACAGCAAATGGGCTCAGACTGATTCCGATTCAGACAGCTCTGAATATTCTTCCAGCGAAAGCGAAGAAGAGGTTCAATGTCTGATGGCAGATGAAGAAATGAGTCAGACAGATGAGGTATTTGAATTTGAATCAAATGATTTTACACGAGAAGAGCTCATGTCCGCACTGCAAGACATGGCAAATGATTATAGGATCTTAGCTGAGTCATTTGAGAAGAATAAAGCCAAAATCAGTACTCAAATGGATGAGCACAACAAACCAAGCTGCTCTGAGCAGGGTGAGTGCAAAAATCTCCAGATCGAGCTGAATAAGCTGAAAATCTCTTATGATCAGCTCCATGAAGAAAATAAGAGAATTAGCACACAAAATGCTAAGCTCTCACATATATTCAAAACATGGACAAAATCCAGAACATCATTGGAAGAATTACAAGAAGCTCAAAGAAATGTCGGTGATTTCACCGGCATAGGCTTTGACACCAAAGAATGCACCAAAGATGAGTCTGAGCTGTTGCTGGTAAAGAATCAAGTCAAACAAATGACATTTGTTAAATCCAGCACAGTATATGAAACTGAAGCACCTAAGATTCAAACAGGAGTCTCTTACGTAAATCAAAATTTGAGAAAAGGGATTGGTTATGTCGACCAAGCCAACGATAAGGCACCAGCAAGATTTGTGTTTGTGAGACCAAATTCAAAAATGCAAGATCGAAGGCAAGGAAGACAATACAATTACTATAACTCAAAACCGATTCAACGAAGATATAGACTACCTTATGAAAATCAAAGGTTTTCACAGCGCACACATTATCACACACAACATCGAAACAGACCAGCACATAGCACACCCTACACACACAAGCCACTAAAGCTGATACAGGTGTGGGTTCCCAAAGGGCTAATCCGTTCTGGACCCAAATAGGATTGGGTACCAACAATAAATATGTGTGATGACAGGTACAGAAGAATCTCGCATCAGATTGGTACTTGGACAGCGGGTGCTCTCGTCACATGACTGGAAACATCAAGCTGCTGTCTGAAGTCACAGAATGTACTGGACCCAAAATCATCTTCGGAGATAACTCAAAGGGTAAGACCGTGGGCAAGGGTAAGATTGTCCATGGTAACATTATTATCAATGATGTGCTGTTAGTTGAAAATCTGTGCTATAATCTGATTAGTATCAGTCAACTCTGTGATAATGGTTATGCTGTAGAATTTCATAAACACACTTGCACTGTTAAATCATCAGACGGTATAACCATGCTCGTAGGAATCAGGAATGGAAACACATATAAGATTAACTGGAATCATGCTCAACCTGATAATCCTACTTGCTTCATCGCTAACAATGATAATAAACACTGGCTATGGCATAAGCGCTTGAATCATATCAACTTTAAGACCATTGCTAGCCTGTGTAAACATGATTTAGTTATCGGTCTGCCCAAGATCGACTTTGCTAAGGATAAGATCTGCGAAGCTTGCCAAATGGGCAAACAGATCAGATCATCCTTCAAAAACAAGAATGCCAAATCCTCCTCCCGCTGTTTAGAATTACTGCATATGGACTTGTTTGGTCCTATACCAATAACAAGTTTAGGGGGAATGCGGTATACTCTTGTTGTTATTGATGATTATTCACGCTTTACATGGACTATATTTCTGAGCAGTAAAGATCAGACCGGTCCGAAGTTGATCAAGCTGCTGAAACGCACTCAGAACGAGAAATCATCCAGCATAGACAGGATTCGAAGTGACAAAGGCACTGAGTTTTCAAATCAGAATCTTGAATCCTTTCTAGAAGATCATGGAATCAAGCATGAGTTTTCAGCCGCCAGAACTCCTAAACAGAATGGAGTTGCAGAACGAAGAAACAGAACGCTCAAGGAAGCAGCAAGAACAATGCTTGCTGATTCTGGAATCTCTCAAAAGTTCTGGGCAGAAGCTGTAAATACTGCTTGCTACACTCAAAACCGATCTATGATTAACAAGAAGCTGAATCTCACTCCATATGAAATATGGACTGGTAACAGACCATCTGTTTCTCACTTTCATGTATTTGGCTGTAAATGCTTCGTTCACAACAATGGTAAGAGTCATCTTACAGCATTTGAAGCTAAGTCAGATAATGGTATATTCTTATGATATTCATCAATTAGCAAAGCTTATCGAGTGTTTAATAATCGAACTTTAACTGTAGAAGAATCTGTTCATATAGTTTTTGATGAATCATTATGTGTTGAGGGCAACAAAGATTCAATTCAAAATCAGATGGAAAGTATCCATCTCGAAGCTAACAGTGATGATGAGATTGTAGCTAACAGGTCAAGAGACAATCCACCAGAACCAGAAGTGCCAGACAGACCGGATCAGGCCATTGAAGCTTCTTCAGATCGAGCTGATCCAGATGCTCCTGACTCAAATATTAAAGTAGATGCAGATCATGCTGCTACTATTATTCCGACCGAACCAGACAATCCAGAGTCAAGCTATCGATGGACTAAGAAGCATCCACCTAATCTAGTGATTGGCCGTCCTTCTGCACCGATTAGAACCAGAGGACAGATGATGGATGAGTTCACTCATGCTGCTTTCATCTCAACTCTGGAACCCAAGAAGATCGATGAAGCTCTGACTGATTTCAACTGGATTAAAGCAATGCAAGAAGAGCTTAATCAATTCGAACAAAATCAAGTTTGGAGTCTAACTCCCAGACCAAGCGATCTGCCTGTTATTGGAACCAGATGGGTTTTCAGAAATAAGCTAGACGCCGATGGAACTGTGGTTAGAAACAAAGCCAGACTGGTGGCACAGGGATTCAGACAAGAAGAAGGAATCGACTTCGATGAATCATTTGCACCAGTCGCCAGACTTGAAGCAATCCGAATCTTTCTTGCATATGCTGCCTTTAAAGACTTCAAAGTATATCAGATGGACGTCAAGAGCGCCTTTCTTAATGGAAAGCTTCAGGAAGAAGTCTACATTGAGCAACCACCTGGATTTCAAAACCATTCGTATCCTAATCATGTATACCTACTGAATAAAGCAGTGTATGGTCTGAAACAAGCTCCAAGAGCCTGGTATGACACTCTATCTCAATTTCTGCTGAACCATGATTTTCAGATCGGTTCAGTAGATAAAACTCTCTTTAAATTCATTAAGGGGGAACATACCCTATTAGTTCAAATTTATGTTGATGACATAATCTTTGGGTCAACTAACCCCAAATTGTGCGAGAAATTTTCTAAGTTAATGCAGGGACAGTTCGAGATGAGCATGATGGGAGAATTGTCATTCTTTCTGGGTCTTCAAGTAAAACAGCTCAACAATGGCATTTTCATCAATCAGACCAAGTATACCAAAGAGCTCCTCAAGAGATTTGGAATGGAAACATGCTCAACTGCATCAACTCCAATGAGTCCAACAATCAAGTTAGACAAGGACGAAGGGGGAACGGCAGTTGAAGTAACCATGTATAGAGGACTCATCGGATCGCTATTGTATCTTACAGCGAGCCGGCCCGATATTATGTTTTCAGTCTGTATGTGCGCCAGATTTCAGACAGAACCAAAGCAATCACATTTCATTGCTGCCAAGCGTATTCTGAAATACTTAAAAGGATCTCAGAACGTTGGTCTTTGGTACTCCAAAGATTCAAACTTCAGCTTGATCGGATATTCAGACGCAGACTACGCTGGGTGTAAGATCGATCGTAAAAGCACCAGTGGAACATGTCAATTTCTAGGTGAAAGATTGATCTCTTGGTTCAGTAAGAAGCAGACATCTATTGCCACATCCACAGCTGAGGCAGAATACCTAGCCGCTGGAAGCTGTTGCGCTCAAATGCTCTGGATTCAACACCAGCTCAAAGACTACGGCATTCAAGCTGTTGACTCTCCGATATTTTGCGACAACACAAGTGCAATCGCTATAACGTATAATCCTGTTTTGCACTCTCGAACAAAGCACATTGATATTCGACATCATTTTATTCGAGATCATGTTGGCAAAAAGGAAATTCGGATCGAACACATTTCAACAGAGCAGCAAGCAGCAGACATCTTCACCAAACCACTTCCTGAGGCTAAGTTTAATTATTTCCGTCAAATTCTTGGTTTAATTGACTTATCTTAATTAGTTTAGATGTTTTTATTCTTTTCGCTCTTAAAGATTTTTGTCACTACAGATCGATAATACAATGTTCAGAAAGACACAGACCGGTCCGAACTTTCAGACCGATCCTTGTCAGTCTGATTTTATCCTATGATCTGTTTGGACAATTATTTGTTTTTTAAAAAAAAAAAAAAAAAACAAAACAGCCCGGACTGATTAACCTTTTAACTAGTTGTATTTTAACCGCCTTATCTTTCTTCATCCTGACCGTTTATTTTGAATAATTTATTTCTCAGTCTTGGAGATAAAGACACGTGTCTTCTCTCTCCTATTTAGCGGACTGAACATTTCATACTTATTCACTTTTTACAGTTTACCGCTCTCTACCTTCTTACTCTCCTACTCTCTTACTCTTCGCACCTTCTTTAAACTTCTTTCATATGGCTACCATCACTCATAACTCACTCTCCGTTGAGTTTGATGACATCTACAGGGGAGAAGATGCTGCGATGGTGTCCATTTTTAGAGCCCTGGAATCATCTGGTTTACGGAATTTTTTGGAGTGCGGATCCGTTGTTTATGAACCAGAAATCCGCGAGCTGTTCGCCAACGCCGTCTCCCGGAAGTCATCCATCTCTACAACTGTCAAGGGTAAATCTTTCGAGATCTCGCCAACAACAATGGCCAAGACCTTTGGCCTCCCCAGTTCCGGCCTGACAGAGTTCGGACAGACTCCTCCAGCATCTCTCTTAGATCTTCAGGGGAAGATTTCTATTTCTGGCCACCGATTGCAACCCTCATTTAAGAAGAAGGAAATGCTCTTCCATTTCCAGGTGCTGTGCGAAGTGGTCGCCAAGCCACTTTTGGGTAAAGCAGGAAGCTTCGATGCTGTAACCGCCGAGAAGTTCAGGGCTATGGCAGCTATTGTATCTGGACAGAAGATAAACTGGTCCATGATTTTGTTTGGAGTACTGCTGGAAACGGTGATTGCATCCAAGCACGCCGTATGCTTTGCTGTTCCTCTCAGCAAGCTCTTGGAGTCCTTAGGCCTCGAGCTGAGCAAGCCGTCTGCTCTCCGCCCCTTTAAGGTCCTTAACTCCAAAGGGCTTGCACTGCTGAAGTCCAAGAGTGCTCCGCCTACTCCTACAACTCTGGTCTCAGTCAAGATTGAGAAGGACGAGGAACAAGCTGATGTGCGCAAACCTCGGGTCAAGCGGAAGCTGACCATTCAGACTGACTCAGAAGAAACCCAGTCTGCTCACTCATCCCCAACCAAGCCACTTCCCAAAAAACCCCGAACCCAGATTACCAAACCAACCAGACATCTACCTCCACCCATACTGCCACCCACTAAAGCAACCCCTGCACCTCAACCCCCCACTCAGCCTTCACAAGCCTCAACCCCTGCACCCAAAGTCACCCTTAGAATTCCCTCTGCCAATCCCGTGGTCAAAGGGATAGTTATCACTGAGTTGGGTGACTATACCCAATCAGGGATTAAGTCCCCTTCCTCCACCGGCAAGGGAAAAGCCACTCTCACAGAACCCATCTCTTCTAAACCCAAATCTGCTGCACAGACTGCCATCGACATCGCTATGGAGGATGTTGATGAGAAGCTAGCTGAACTCCTTGTGGTCTTTGATGAATATGTCCAGTACCGGACTGTCAACCACATTGATATGTTCTACGGAAAGCTGCACAGACTGAAGAAGATGGAAGACGAGGTTCTGAGAGGCACAGAAACTGATGATGTTCGACTTGCGGTGCAGCGCAGAGAGTTATTTACGGCAAAACACAGATTCAGACTGGCCAATCTGCTTTTCACTGCCAAAAAGGAGAACTTCGATCCGCTTGCTCCTACTGCCAGAGATGATGGGGCTGTGATTGCTCAACTTGAGATGGATATTCATGCTCTATCCCTAGCTGTCCGCTTTCAACGACAGATGCTAGGTATCTCCACTCCAGCCACAAGCCCGGATCATCCTTCTGTCAGCAAGACTCTGGCAGAACCTTTTATCGAGGTTATTCCTTCTGCTGAAGCAAAACAGACAGAAGATCAGCCTGCAGAACTCGTACCAGAACAGACAGCGGAGCAGCCATTGCCTAATGCTCCGTCTGCAACAGATGATGAATCAATGAATGTTCTGTTGGATTCTCCGACAACATCTATTCCATTGAAGTCATCAGCCTCCCTTGCTCAAAACAGTCCAGCTGAAGCATGTGCAACAACTGAAGTACCAGACCTCCTCGATCCGGATTTGGTGGTATCTACAGTGGTTGCAGCTCTCCAAGATGAGGAACCTTCCAGTCCCCACTCTCCTCCGGGACCATCAGATGAAGATTTGGCATTCATTCATAGTTTTTCTTCGGATCTCGTCACTCTGATCCGATCCGAAAGTCATCAAGCTGCCATTTCTTCCATCGTGCCGATTGCTGAAGCAGATGCTCCTGCTATGTCATCATCAGATCACTCTCCCAGCCAGCTATCTGATGCACCTCCATCCCTGGCACGGACTATCCAGCACTTTTCTGATAACTGTCTGTCATTAACTCAACGAATTCTCGAAGTTCATCAAAGTCAAAGAGTCACAACTTTGGACTTTAATTTTTTCAAAGAGAAAATGACTGCCAGTATCGGAAGCCTCCAGCGCGGCATCAACGATCTGTTTTCTCAACAAGCCTCCTACAAGAACAGTCTGAGGAAAGAGCAGGTCGAGTTAGCCACTGAAGTCAGAGCATCTGTTTCTAACTCCCTCCGCGCTCAAGACGTTCGTCTTGACGCTATCAGCGCGCAGCTAGCCCAAGTTGTTGAATTCCTTCAAGAGATTGCTGCTGACAAAAAGGGGGAAAAGAAGACAGACTTCAAGCCGCCTCCAAGCTCAAGAAGATAGCAGTCTTAGTCATTTAACTTGTCAGACTGTCTGTATTTAGGATTTCTTGATGATCAATAAAATCCTTCTTTTGATTAAGTCCTTGTTCATTTATTTTGAACTTTAATAAAGGCTTAATAATAAAAGATTGAATCGATCAAACTTAATGATGTTCATTTATTTTGAACAAAGAAGTAATCGATCCAAAAGCATTCGCTTCAGAGCTCTTATCAAGACTGGTTAAAAAGACTTAGAAGCTAGGTTTTGTCATCATCAAAAAGGGGGAATTTGTTAGTTCCGGACCTTATCGATGAGATTTTAAAGATGACAAAACAGTTCAGACCGGATCGATAGAAATCAGATTGACCAGATCAATCGGACTCAACAGAGCAAGATGGCAAAGCATTTCAGACCGGATTGATGGAAATTAGGCATACCAGATCGATCGGACATATCAGAGCAAACTGATAAAGAATAGTACATATCAGACCGGATCGATGGATTCCAGAATGACTAGATCGATGCTTCAGATCGATCTCAACCTTTATCAGATCAGAGCAGTCAAGGATACATAAAGGATGGCTTCTCAGTCCGAATCATCAACGGATATTTATTGCAGCATTTAATGCTGCAATTAATGCTACAAAGGACCAAAGACTGAAGATTGCCATAATAGGTAAGAAGACAAAGAAGAGCTTACCTGACAGTCGCCGAAAGCATATACCAGAACGGTAAGTATCCTGAAGAAGAAGACTGTAGCTTTCTCAGAGTCTAAAAAGAGTCATAGCTGCACATTAAGGGAAACAATGCCGTTGCCACCTTCAACTATAAAAGGATGCAACAAACAGATGCAAAAGACACTCGACTCTACAACTCACGCTGATCAATTGAAAAATATACAAGAAAGCTAAACAGCACACGCTTACAAAGTACAGAAGCTTTCGAGCTGAAGTTATTCATTTAAGCGCAATTACTTTGTAACATTTGATCATTGTAGGATCACTGTGCGCATTGTGTATTGAAAAATAGAAGTGAGCAACATATTGTAACTGTCAGACAGAGTGTGTCTGAGCAGGTTGAGTGACTAGGAGTTTCAGACTGGTAGTGAGGTAAATCCAGCCTGAATCGGGTTTGTACAACAGGATTGTATAAATCAAAGTCTTCTAGTATAAACCTTCCTTAATTGGAAGAAGGGGAGACGTAGAAGGATTACACCACCTTCGAACTTCCAGAAACATATCCTGTGTCTTATCATTCTGCACTTAGCCATCGAGCTGTTCTTACTTATACAAGAGCAGACCGTTTCCGCACTTACTTATTAGTGGTCTGTTCTGTTCAAAGAGTTGATTAAGTAACAGATTTCTTTCACTAATCAGAAAGAATTCACAAGGGATAAATTTTGTAAGGAGTGTTCATTCACCCCCCCCCCCCCTCTAAACACTCCGGACCGATCCTAACAGAGTCGATATGAGATATCGAGCTTATTCGTTTATTCTACTTCTACTTGGGGATCAAGAAATAAAGATTGGATATACGAGTATGACTATTCCATGACTCGTGTTCAATCTAAACACAAAGGACAAAGGGATTAAGTTACATGATTAATATTATCACAAGTTCTAAAGGTTATGTCGATTCATTGACATTCTTGTAATTTGGGTAGCATTGATGTGTTGCTAGATACCGCTCAATGCTTGAGACGTAAAATGAGATTTTATGTCACTGCCAACATTACAAGATCCTATCGGGTCGCACAAAAGATTAAATCGAGAAGGGAAATTAATTCATGGGATGAATTAAATAATTAAGAGGAGTCTTAATTAATAATCATGATGATTAATTAAATCATGGGCTTAAGCCCATGAGGCTTTATGAAAGCCTTTAATTAATTATATAAAATATGATTACAAGGTGTTTAAAGGTAAGACAACTTCATAACACAAAACCTAATACCATAGCAAGCTCCACACGGCCGAAAACACTAGAGCTCTCGGCCACCTCAATTGCCGTGTGGTTCTAGGGTGATTTGGTGCCTTTAATCGATTTGGAATCGAGTGTGGTTTTGGTTCCGGTTTAAGAACTCGTCTAGCAACTTGTTCTTAAACCATCCCTTCACCCGATTTGATCGTGTGGATACCGTTGAGGCAAAACTCATTGAATTTTGCTATTGACTCGGAGAAGGCGTAGGACGTGGTGCTGCTCCGTGGATTCTGCTTCAAACACGCTACAAGGGTAAGACACTTGTAATACCTTAATCCGATATGATAACCTATGTATAGATCCGGTGTTAGTAATCCATAAAAAATTTTATTCCGCTGCGTTGTATGCTCTTGGATTACTTACAGTGGTATCAGAGCCGTGTACAAGGCTCATATCGGATTTATGTGATTAAATTGTGTTAATCATATTAGAATTAATATTGCATGCTATTAAAACTGTTTAAATTCATATATGATATGAAATTAATTTTAGTTTATGAAAATCATCGTAGTAATTGTATTTGATATAATTGGCGAATAAAATATTTATTGAGCATCAAATTTTCGGCCACCACCATCACAAATGTCACCACGGCTAGCCACATGAGGGCTAGGGTTTTCGAACCCTTGGCTCGAGATGGCTTAGTCGTTGTGGCTAATAATTGTGCATGGAAGTGTCGAAAATTAATTAGGGTTTAGAACCCATTGGACGTGACGGCTAGCTCATGACGGCTAGGGTTTCGAACCCTAATAGTCGTGCATGGATCGGCCATCATCGCCTTATTTTCTAAAGTTTTGATGCTTGGATGAGTTTTGAACTCCTTGACTCGATAATGGTTCACGCATGCATGGATTAGTAACTTTACCACATGAGAGCAAGGTTTTTCGAACCCTTAGCTCGAGATGGTTGAGCGAACCCCGTGCATGGCATGACCGTGAATCGTGGCTAACAAATTCCAGCATTTAAAACAAGATGGCTCGATAAAAGTGGATAAACGTGCGAGGCGGCTAGGGTTGGAACCCTAGCGCCGCCGCCGCATGAGCCATGGCTCGGCCATGGGCTAGGGTTTCGAACCCTAGGCCCACTATTGGTCCAGCCGTGTGCCTCATGGTTCGAACCATGGTGGTTCGTGTTTTAGTCGCTTTAGTTCGTGGCATGTGATGTCCTGAGCGTACGATAATTTTTCAAAAATTGTTTTACAGTTTTAATTAGAATTAAATTTAAAATGTTTAGAATTTAATTAATTAAAGGTTAATGCATGCTTTATGTGTTGTTTGAGCATGGTGCGTGGTTATAGCCCTTTGACCTATTAGATAGGATTTGTGGATGTTTGTAATTTATAATACGACCTGCGTGTCGTGCCTTTCTCTATTTCATTCTAAATGTAATCCCTCCCCTATGTTCCCCTCGAATGTGAATCGAGGAATTCTATATCTTGTAAATAGTGTAGTTTATTTTATTGATGGTGATCAATGAAGATGGAGCATCGTGCCGGGATGAGGAGGCCATTCACAAATTGGAGCCAAAGGAAGGTGCTTGTGAAGTTACCTTAGGTTGACTCATAGGATTTTCTCATTGGCTTGAGAAAATCATTAGTAGGGGCTATAACCATGTCACGTTTAATTATGTATGTTGATGCATGATTTATCTTATGTTTTAGTTTGATAATAGTATTACACATATATGTAGATATGTATACAACTATATATAGTGGACATATTTTAAATTATCAAATTAATCATGAGATCAATAAATCCCTCTAAAATATTAAGTTTTAGATGTCTTCCAAATAAAAGTACTCGTCAATAACTTCGATTGTACATGTGTGGGTTTGCCAAAGCAAAGCACCGTGGCAATCTTAGTAAGGCGCGAAAGGATAAAAGTGATATCCGTCATACTTTAATTGGGTACGACTTAACTAGGTTATCTCAATAGGATTGGGAACCTAGAGGCATGGGTTGGATTTTAATTCATTTGATGAATTGAACAAAGTGTTGTTCGTCCAACTATCCAAGAATTATATGTGATGTAATTGACAAAGTGTTGTCTACCTAAATAACCAAGTCTTGGGCGATTAGCCAAAGCTAACTCAAGATTAGGCAAAATATGGATCTTGGCCCACTAAAGGTTTCGAGGGTTGATATTTTTCCAAACAAAATAGTGGGAGTATCATTTAATATAAGACCATGTTAAATGATTTAAATCATAAACTTATTTTGCATATTTATATTGTAGATATCCATGGCAACTAACAACGTTACTAGCACTTTATCACTGCGATCGGTCCTTGAGAAGGACAAATTAAATGGGACGAATTTCCTAGACTGGCATAGGAACTTGAGGATAGTCCTCAAACAAGAAAAGAAACAATATGTCCTAGAGGAACCCTTACTCGCTGAGGAACCTCCCCTAACAGCTACAAGAGCTGAAAAAGATGCTTACAAGAAGCATCAGAGTGACGCACTTGATGTTGGGTGCCTCATGCTTGCCACCATGAACTCTGAGCTTCAGAAGCAACATGAGGAAATGGAGGCGTTCGATATGATCGAACACTTAAAGCAGTTGTACCAACAGCAAGCTAGACAAGAGAGGTATGACGTCTCCAAAGCGTTATTCCAGTGCAGGATGGTAGAGGGAAGCCTAGTTGGAACTCATGTGCTCAAGATGATTGGGTACATTGAGAATCTGGACAAGCTGGGTTTTCCATTGGACCAAGAGTTGGCCACCGATGTGATCTTGCAATCGTTGCCTGAGAGCTTCAGTCAATTTGTAGTAAATTACAATATGACTGACATGGAAAAGACTCTACCACAGTTGCTTGGTATGTTGAGAACATATGAAGCAAATACTAAGAAGACTAAGGCCACAAATGTCCTTATTGTGAATAAGGGCAAAGGAAGAGCCAAAGCTAAAGGCAACAAGAAAGCAAAGAAGGTCTTTGCTAAATCTAAGCCAAAGTCTTCTGCACTAAAGCCAAAGGGAGGGATAGCAAAGGAAGGGAACTGTTTCCATTGCGGTGAGACCGGCCATTGGAAAAGAAACTGCAAAGTATATCTGGAGGATCTAAAGAAAGGAAGTGTGACTTCCGCTTCAGGTATTTTTGTTATTGGAGTCAATTTATCTACTTCTTCATCATGGGTATTAGATACTGGATGTGGATCTCACATTTGTGTAAATGTGCAGGATCTCAAAAGGAGTAGGACATTGGCGAAAGGTGAAGTTGATCTCCGAGTTGGAAATGGAGCAAGAGTTGCTGCATTAGCTATAGGAGATTATCATTTAGCTTTACCTTCTGGTTTATCACTGATTTTGAAAGATTGTTATTTTGTGCCTTCTATTACTAAAAACATAATATCTATTTCTTGTTTGGACAAGTATGGTTTTTCATTTATAATAAAGGACAATTGTTGTTCTATTTATTTAAATGATATGTTTTATGCAAGTGCACAAATGGTGAATGGTCTTTATGTATTAAATCTTGATATGCCTATCTATAACATAAATACTAAAAGGATTAAAAATAATGATTGTAATCCGACTTATCTCTGGCACTGTCGCTTGGGCCACATAAACGAGAACCGCATATCTAAACTTCATAAGGATGTAGTATTAGATTCATTTGATTTTGAATCATATGAAACATGCGAATCTTGTTTAATGGGCAAGATGACTAAAGCCCCTTTCAAAGGACATGTTGAAAGGGCAAATGTTTTATTGGGACCAATACATAGTGATGTATGTGGACCAATAAGTACACAAGCTAGAGGTGGTTTTCAGTACTTCGTTACATTTACTGATGACCTCAGTAGATATGGGTATGTGTACCTAATGAAACATAAGCATGAAACCTTTGAAAAGTTCAAAGATTTCAAGAATGAAGTACAAAACCAACTTGGCAAAAGTATCAAAATCCTTCGATCAGATCGAGGAGGTGAATACTTAAGCCAAGAGTTTCATGACTATCTAAAGGAGTGTGGGATAGTCCCACAACTCAATCCTCCGTATACTCCACAATGGAATGGTGTATCCGAGAGGAGAAATCGAACCTTGTTAGACATGGTTAGATCAATGATGAGTCATGCAGATCTTCCGATATCGTTTTGGGGACACGCTCTAGAAACAACGATTTTCTTACTGAACCGTGTTCCATCTAAATCAGTGGAAAAGACACCATATGAGATATGGACTGGGAAGCGTCCTAGTATGTCTTTTATGAAGATTTGGGGTTGTGAGGCTTTCGTTAGACGTCACGCCACTAACAAACTTGGACCCAAATCTGATAAGTGTTTATTTGTGGGGTATCCTAAGGAAACGAAAGGATACTATTTCTATTATCCCACCGAGAACAAAGTAGTTGTTGCTCGGACTGGTGTATTTCTTGAAAGAGAATTTATTTCTAGAAAAACCAGTGGGAGAAAAATAGAACTTAGTGAAGTTCAACCACAAGAAAACACTGAACCTGAGATTGAGATAGAAACAGAGCAGGCACCACAAACTGTTGTGGAAGAAGTACCTGCTCAAGAGACACAAGCCCAGCGTAGGTCTGTAAGAGAACACCGGGAGCCACAGAGATATGGATTTCTTGTGACTCAACAAGGTGACTTACTACTTATTGATGAGGATGAGCCGTCATCTTATCAACAAGCTATTATGGGCAATGATTCTGAGAAATGGCAAGAGGCCATGAAATCTGAGATGGAATCCATGTATGCAAACCAAGTATGGACTTTGGTTGATCCACCTGAAGGGGTACGACCCATAGGGTGCAAATGGATTTTCAAGAAAAAGACCGATATGGATGGTAACGTACAAACCTATAAAGGTCGGCTGGTTACAAAAGGATTCAAACAAATTCATGGTATTGACTATGATGAAACTTTTTCACCAGTGGCCATGGTTAAATCCATTAGGATCTTACTTGCAATAGCTGCATTTCATGATTATGAAATCTGGCAGATGGATGTCAAAACAGCTTTCCTTAATGGAAATCTGCTCGAGGATGTGTACATGACACAGCCCGAGGGTTTTGTCGATCCAAAGGATGCTGGAAAGATATGCAAGCTACAACGATCCATTTATGGATTGAAGCAAGCTTCTCGGAGTTGGAATCTTCGTTTTGATGATGCAATCAAAGAGTTTGGTTTTATCAAAAATGAAGATGAACCTTGTGTCTACAAGAAGGTCAGTGGGAGCGTAATCATTTTCCTAGTGTTGTATGTAGATGACATACTTCTTATTGGAAATGATATCCCTGCCTTGCAATCTGTAAAGATTTGGCTAGGGAACTGCTTTTCGATGAAAGACTTGGGAGAAGCCACCTATGTATTAGGAATCAAGATCTATAGAGATAGATCGAGAAGGCTTCTTGGTCTAAGTCAAAGTACATACATAGACAAGGTGCTTAAAAGGTTTAGCATGCAAGAATCCAAGAAAGGATTCGTGCCTATGACACATGGTATTTATCTCTCGAAGGAACAGTGTCCTTCAACACCAGATGAGAGACAACGCATGAGTAAGATTCCATACGCGTCAGCTATTGGATCTATCATGTATGCCATGATATGTACTCGTCCCGATGTATCGTATGCTTTGAGCATGACGAGCAGATATCAAGTTGATCCAGGTGAAGGTCACTGGATTGCTGTCAAGAACATCCTGAAGTACTTGAGAAGAACTAAGGATACATTCTTGATTTATGGAGGTGAGGAAGAGCTCAATGTAATGGGTTACACTGATGCAAGCTTCCAAACCAACAAAGATGATTTTCGATCGCAATAAGGATATGTGTTTTGCCTAAGATATGCAAAGTACCAACAGATGATAATGTATCTGACCCATTGACGTAGCCACTGTCACAGCAGTAGCATGATCGTCATACTAGATCTCTAGGCATTAAGTGTATGTCTGATTGGTCTTAGTGCAAGTGGGAGATTTGTTGGGATATGCCCTAAGACAAGTCATTAGATGATTGTTTGTGACATATTCTGTAATATGATTTTATGAATGGCAATTCATTATTATATATTATTCTTTTAACTGTGCAATGTGAATTTATATATATGTTAATGTCCTTAGAATAATATTGTATTATTCTTAAAGATGTCCCTAGTCAAGTATTATCATGAATAGGGATAATGATAATACGTAGAGACTAGTATGTGTTGATCGATGAATTGTTCATTGATATGAGATATCAAATCAACATATGGGTACATGTTAGAGAACGATGTACTGGACAGACCCACCATGAGAATGCAACATGGATAGTTATATGATCGTCATATGCAATTCTCATAGTGATAATAATGTATGAAATCCTTACGACTTGTGATCATCAGAGATCCCAACATAAGGAGTTATGTATTTTGATATCGTCAAACGTTACCCGTAACAGGGTATACTATAAAGGCGACTATTGGATACACTACGAATTATGTAGAGGGATGTTGACTGATCGAGATAGGATTTGTCCCTCCTATATAACAGGAGATGTGTTTGGCCCTTGATCAAGTGAGAACTAAAATGCATGGCCATGCTCGAATGAGTCGATATGAGATATCGAGCTTATTCGTTTATTCTAGTTCTACTTGGGGATCAAGAAATAAAGATTGGATATACGAGTATGACTATTCCATGACTCGTGTTCAATCTAAACACAAAGGACAAAGGGATTAAGTTACATGATTAATATTATCACAAGTTCTAAAGGTTATGTCGATTCATTGACATTCTTGTAATTTGGGTAGCATTGATGTGTTGCTAGATACCGCTCAATGCTTGAGACGTAAAATGAGATTTTATGTCACTGCCAACATTACAAGATCCTATCGGGTCGCACAAAAGATTAAATCGAGAAGGGAAATTAAAATTATGGGATGAATTAAATAATTAAGAGGAGTCTTAATTAATAATCATGATGATTAATTAAATCATGGGCTTAAGCCCATGAGGCTTTATGAAAGCCTTTAATTAATTATATAAAATATGATTACAAGGTGTTTAAAGGTAAGACAACTTCATAACACAAAACCTAATACCATAGCAAGCTCCACACGGCCGAAAACACTAGAGCTCTCGGCCACCTCAATTGCCGTGTGGTTCTAGGGTGATTTGGTGCCTTTAATCGATTTGGAATCGAGTGTGGTTTTGGTTCCGGTTTAAGAACTCGTCTAGCAACTTGTTCTTAAACCATCCCTTCACCCGATTTGATCGTTTGGATACCGTTGAGGCAAAACTCATTGAGTTTTGCTATTGACTCGGAGAAGGCGTAGGACGTGGTGCTGCTCCGTGGATTCTGCTTCAAACACGCTACAAGGGTAAGACACTTGTAACACCTTAATCCGATATGATAACCTATGTATAGATCCGGTGTTAGTAATCCATAAAAAATTTTATTCCGCTGCGTTGTATGCTCTTGGATTACTTACACCCATTTGTGGTATTAACTATTAATTTTCTGAGCACGGCCCTATCTGTATATTTTGAACTACTTGTTTATATATTGAGCTTTCATAATTTGATTTGTATTTTCTTCATATGTAATATCAATGCACAATTAACTTACTTAATTTCTAAACCATCTTTGGCAATCTCACAAGTGATTATTAAATGAATAAAAAAATTGACCGCATTTTGAAAATAGAAACAGGAGATTGATTTACCCTTGTGGTATCGATAATTTAGTATCGTCTAAAATAAATTCTTGGAGTTACTTGATGTTTGTTTTATTTAAAATATGATATGATATGTGATGGGAGTGGTTTATAATAAAAGAAATGAAATAGCATAATCGATAAAGTTTAGGAAAAAGTGTAATTATATTTCACATAGCTTATTGGAATTATGTATCATTGAAAAGTTTGAGAAAAAAATTAAGAAATATGCTTTCCTAAATAAATGGGTCATGTACGTTTGCATGACATTTCAAATAAGAACAACACGCTTTTCTTAAAACATTTAACACGCTTTTCTTAAACTAACTCGATCAGAGCCAACTAAGCACCGTCTACAGCTCCCCTCATCCCAAGTCAACGCGCCACCGCGAAACGGCCATTCTCTGCCACCTAGCTCATCAATTCTCGGTTGCCGACCACAAAAATCATCGCAGAAATCACGTACAATGTCTCACAGTGAGACGATCCCATTGCACTCGAGCTCCCAATCCGACATAGACGAGATCGAGAACCTTATCAACTCCTATCCCTCCACCGTGCTTCCCGCTCGACCCCCTTCCCCTCCACGCGCCTTCATTCCCGTATCCTCCGCGCCTCTTCCCCCGCCTCCTACCGCTTTCATCCCCTCAAATCTCCCACCTCCCTCCATCCCGAAACCAACGCCTTCAGTTTCCGCTGGAAAACCCCCTCTTCCTCCACGCTCCACCGCTGGATCCTCCTCCATTGCAGCTACAGGATTTGGATCCCCTCCGAACACTTTAACTGAACCCGTTTGGGATACCGTTAAGCGGGACTTGTCGAGGATCGTTAGCAATTTGAAGCTTGTGGTTTTTCCCAACCCGTTTAGGGAGGAGCCCGGGAAGGCGTTGAGGGATTGGGATCTGTGGGGGCCTTTTTTCTTCATTGTTTTTCTTGGACTCACGCTCTCTTGGTCTGCTTCCGTTAAGAAGGTAATTCAGATGTAATTTATTGTATCGAGTTTTTAAATTAATTTAGCTGATTCTTTTTTCTTGCTTACTTATGCAATGTTATTGCGCGTATGCTGTATGCTTTGATTGGCTATCCAAATCATGTTAAATGGCACGAAATAGGATACTCGATTTTTCATGAAAGATAAGACGAAAACGCTTGTACATATTGGTGTCTTAGACTCTCGATTATGTAAATTTTTGCAGCTTTGCATGACAATGCGTAATGGTATAAATTGATTTCCTATGTCTTCTTACTGATTCAAGTTTTTTTTTTTTTTGGGTATTTCTTTTCATTACCAAATATATATGTAATTATTGCGTCACTGGCATTCTTGTCTCGGAAAATATATATCATTTGCTCGTGTGAAATCAGGGAATATATTTGGCATAAGTAACAACTAAACCCGTAACGATTATGTTTGTGCACCTAAAACAACAGACTCATTTTATTATAACTAGTCAAAAGGCGGCCATGTTTCTTCTACCATTAAAACTTGATATTTACCTATCTCAGTAATCATAGAGTTGCTTTGTTTAAGATCTTTCAAGGTATCCTTTTTCTGCACAATAGGTTTTGCACGACAATCTGTGGCCTTGAGATATAAACCGGTGTTATGATTCAACTGCTTGTAACAGTCATTTTCGTTTCACTTTATGTACGTCACTTTTTTGGCTTTCATGACTGTCAGATATTAGTATTTTGTTCTTCTGAGAACACGAATTCCGTATTCAACAGCAAGCTGTATTGTTGAATTATTTAAATTGCGTTGAAGATCTTGATTCTGTTTCAAACATAGAGACCAGTTGCTTTTGCCATCTTTGTTCATGTTAAAAGTAGTCTGCTTATTTATATATGTTCTGTCAGTTTACCAATCATTGGCTTCTCACATTCCTTTCTTTGAAACCATTTCAACTTATAATTTGGTTTTCCCTAATCGCTTTTTCCATATATTTCTCCAGTCCGAAGTCTTTGCTGTTGCATTTGCGCTTCTCGCAGCTGGTGCTGTTATTCTGACGTTGAATGTGCTGCTGCTGGTAACTCTCTCCCCCATTCACCACCCCCACCCCACCCCCCCACCCCCCGCCCTCCCAAACACACACACACACCAAAAAAATAGCTGGTTGTCATAAGAGTTTAGAGGTGCAAAGACACAGTAACTTATATGGGAGACCTTGGAGCCATGGTGTAAGCTGTAAGGTGAGGGTGTGCCTCGTAGAGCCTTAAAAGCATGTGCATTGTGTACTTTCAAACAACCAATGTTTCACACACCGTTCCTAATCTCATAGTCATCTCACATCACAGCCTCAGCTCCTAGGATTCATTATCTCATAAGGAATATGGTGAAGAGTCCTATATAGTACATGTCTTGTTAAACCTCTGACATAAGTTTATACTAAATGATTACGTATATTGGGACCCCTCATCTCTGCAACAATTTACCTGTCTTTTAAGATACTAAGGTATGTATTATTCCTAAAGGGTGGCACATTATAAGTGTACTGCATTCTCACTTTATGACTCAATCCCATATCCACTTGCAAAAACTGTCATAAAAGAACAAGGAATCATTTTCTTTATGTCTTCTGCTGCAATTTCTGTAATCTCTTAGAGACTGTACTTGATAAATTTTTGTACAACCATAATGCCAGAAGCTTGTTGGTTCACATTGTTTTATATGTGTGCGCGTGCGTTTTAGGGTGGACATATTATCTTCTTCCAGAGCCTGAGTCTTCTAGGATACTGTCTATTCCCACTGGACATTGGCGCCTTAATCTGTATGTTAAAAGTTAATGTGATCGTTAAAGTGGTTGTGGTTGCGGTGACATTGGCATGGAGTTCGTGGGCTGCATACCCATTCATGAGTACTGCTGTCAATCCACAGAGGAAAGCTCTTGCACTCTATCCTATCTTCCTTATGTATGTGTCTGTTGGTTTTCTCATCGTCGCCATTGACTGATGCAGAAACTGTTGACGTTTGTATTAACATCTGATAGCAGTTTAAATCTCTTGTTCTAAATAGTGTTTAATCTTATGTTTCTTGCATATAGATGAATGACATGCATCATTTTTTCAAAAACTCAATAAAGATAGTGTCATGAATCTGTACGCATCAAATGTGAGATTGAACACAACTTTGGAACAAGGAATTTGGTTGGAGTGGTTGCAAAAGTTTGGCATGTTCAGGTGTTGATAAACCATTTCATTCCAGTGGAGATTTTGACTCAAATTGGATTCTTGGAATTCATTGCATGGCACCAAATTTTTAGCACATGTAAACCTATATATTTTGTCCTTTTAAATTTGCACTTGTAGATGCATGGTTTTTGATATTTTTTTTAAACGAATGTACTATTATAAGCCTTGTAAATAATTTGGTTAGTTGTATGATTTTTTTTCCACTGGTACCGTTTGAAATTATAGTTTAATTTAATATTGTTAAATTACTTGGAATAATTGGAAGCACTATTGTTTATTTCAATGTAACATTCTTATTTTGTTTTATATTCACATAATTGGACCTGTCAAAACCATGTTACATCGTTAGATTGGAGAATTTAGATTGGAGAATTTGAACAAAGAAAGAATAGTCAAATGAATAATGACAGGAGAAATAACATTATCATATGCGTGTGCTATTTCTCGTTTGCTGGCATAGAAGTGGGTGATTGAATTTATGTCTAGATACAATTCAAATGCTGCACTTCCTCCAGCCATAATTCTGCTTGATGTGAATTCTATGCTCTTCAAAATAGAGAAACGGCAGTTCCAATGAGGAGACAGCAAGAAGTTTTGCAAGGTGAGAGGATGAAATGTTGTTACGGGCCATCGGTTTCGATTCCCTGAAGTCGGAATCATTACTTCGATCTTCAGCATATCAAGTCGAACCATTTGGCGTAATTAAATGTTGAAACAAATAGTCAATTGTCAACCCCTAAGACCCCTTCTCTTCTAATTACAAACTCAGAAGAATCCGGTAAATGGGGAGCAAAAGCTACCCCGCAAACCTCATTGTCTTAGTATCCTCGCCAACCCTTTCGTCTTCCCTCCACAAGAATAACCTTGTATTCACACAATTGGCCCACGACAATCCCAAAGCAGGGCAAACCTTCCTTCCCGACGAGTACAAAGTACTCGAATTCCCAATCCTCAAATTATTGGCGGACTCCATAACATCCATCACTTGGTTGGTCACCACGACAGCCAAACCAAATTTCCATGCGTACCATTTCAATTTTGAAGATATCTTAAAGAACAAGCTTGATCGTCGCTTCAACTCAATAGGGGTGTTGTTAAACTCCCCACGGAACAAAGCTGCTACGGAATCAACAACAATGAGCTTAATATTCATTCTCGGTATAAGAAACTCTAAGCGTGACAAAAGGTCGAGCAGGTGGTCGGCTGATTGAAGGGGTTGGATGAAAATGCGTTCCAAGGGGTTGTGAGCAATACGGGGTTGAAAATGCAATAATAATTGGTGGAGACGGCGGATGGGAAAGGGGAATTCGGAATGGAGGTAGAGGGAGGAGGCGGGGAGGCCGACAAGTTGGGTGGCGAGGAGCAGCTGGAGGCAGAGTTGGGTTTTACCGGTGACGCTCTCGGCGACAATTTCGGTGATAGAGTTGCAGGGAATGCCTCCGTGGAGAAGACGATCGAGGAGTGGGCAACCAAGGGTGAGCTTTGGGGAGTGGGTGGAGAGAGGGTGGCGGAGGAGGTCTTCTGGCTTCTTATCGAGAAGGTGGCGCTTTCTTTGAATTTTAGGACATACTGCATTATTTTATATTAATTAATATTTCTTTGAAATTCCCAAATAATAAATCGGATGTATATTTTATTATTAGATGTAATTTTAATTAATATAACTCATACTCAGCATATACTTTTTCAGTGCTTAATATTTTTTTGAAATTCCCAAATAATAAATAAATCTGATATATATTTTTATTATTTTTAATTAGTATAACTCATACTCAGCATATAGCATCATTAAAAAGATTTAATGTTATAAAATAGTTTTGAAAATAAAAACAGTTATATTTGTTTATTTTATAAATAAAATATATTTAAAATCTTCAGCAAAGACTATATGCTACTTTGGAATCGAGATGAAACTGTATTGGAAATTTCATTATATTAAATCTGAAATGGCAACACATTTGCTAATAATAAATTTAATTTAAATAATATATAAATGCATATTTTATTCAAGATCAATATTGTACTATCGGCAGTAGATACTTGTACATTGTTTCTCAGCTCCAGTTCCCTCTTTCTTCTCCGATCTCTGCATCAAATCCAAGAGATCTCAAACAAGCTCGATGATTTCCAGCTCCACTAATCCGTAAGGATTCTCAATTTCCCCAAGCTCCAAATTCAAGCTTTCTGAGAACCTTCACTAAACCAAAACCAGATCCAAATCCTCGATTCGAAGATCATTATGTCGTGCTTGGCACTTTCCCTACAGCCCACAAACGGACCCGATATCCTACTTCAAACCCGCGAATGGTTCCCCCCTTCCCGCGCACTTATGGCCCTCTCCTCCTTCCGCCAAACACGCATCTCGTTCTCCAAGAACCTTCATCAATCCGCTGTCGATGCCCCTTCTGATTCCATTGGCGATGACCCTTTGGCGGCATCCTCCGGTCAGGTTATTGTCGGGGTTGAGTCTCGCTACCGTGTTGTGTACCGCCTCGTCAACTCGATTTACGTCCTTGCTGTGACTACTATTGATGATTCTAATAATAATGTTTTTGATTGCATTAATATTGTTAATCAAGCTGTTTCAGTTGTGGTTACAGCATGTCGTGGTGTGGATGTTACTCCGGAGAAATTGGGGAAGAAGTACGCTGAGGTTTACATGGCATTAGATATAGTTTTGAGGGGTGTTAGTAGCATTAGGCTTGCAGCAATGCTGGCATCGATGCACGGTGATGGCATAGCGAAAATGGTTCATTCTGCGATTCATACTGAGAGTAAGATTCGTGGGGCAGATAGTTGGGGTAATGTGGAGCCCGATACCGTGGATCATGAAGCTGGAGTTGAGTCCTTTTCACAGGTGTCGTTTGAATTACCTCCTGAGACTTTGGTGGCAGGAGACGAGGTGGCTACAGCGACTTTAGGGTTTTTCCAGCAGGCCGAGGAGAAAGAGTTGAATAAGGTTGAGGAGAGTGAAGGAGAGAAGGATCCCTTTGCGGCAAGCGAGCGAATAAATAAGCCCGAGGAAATGCTAATGGAAGGGTTTAAGAAGGATAAGGAATTGGGTGTTTCCGATATGAGTAAGGCTCTAGCGGGACTTGAGGTGACTTCGTTGCCCCCTGCTGCGGCTACTCAGTCCACTCATATAGGTGTAGAAGGATTCGAAGGGAATTATGGTGGAATTGAGTTTGGAAATGATGGATCAACTTTGCCCGAAGATTTTGAGGGTATTAATGATGCGTGGGGTGGTGGATTGGATGCATCAGAATTTGTTGGACCAAAGAAAATCAAGAAGGATATGGGACTTGGTGGTTTGGAATTGCTGGCGACTAGCGAGTCACCAGCTGCTGGTGCAGCTAAAAGTGGTGGTGCTGGGGATAAGATTGAAGATATATTGGTGAAGAAAACTGAAATGAAGGGCCCAGAAATGTATATTGTTGAAGAAGTAAATGCTGAGTTTAGGGAATCAATTCTTGCTAGAGTTGGGTTAATGGGCGTGGTGTACCTAAGGACAATTCCTCCGAAATATCCAAAGGATGATAAAGAAACTGAGTTCTCTTTTAAGGTTGAAGGTACAGAAGGTGTAAAGCGATTTGTAATGCAAAGCTCCAGGGTTAGCAGCCTCGGGAATGGCTTGTTTTTTGTGAGGACTCCATCCTCGGAAGAACCTTTACCCATTATGAAGTACAGTTTGCAACCCCGTTTTACTCCATTGCCTATAAGGGCTAGACTTGTCAAACGCCTTGTTGGGACTTTGCTTTCCATTATGATACAGTACGTGTCGAATCCAGAATTGCCAGCACCATTAAAGGACGTGACAATTGTGTTGAAATTGCCTGTAGACCCAACTCTGTTAAAAGTATCACCAAAAGCAGTAATGAACAGGTCTGATAGAGAATTGAAATGGTTAATTGATGAGATTCCATTGAAGGGTGAGCCTGGCAGGCTGAGGGTGAGAATGCCTGTTGATATTGGCGAGGATGACGATGGATCAGAACTTGAGATATTTGGCTACGTCAAGTTTTCTGCCCAAGGATCTAGATCTTTGTCTGGGGTTTCTTTAAAGCCTGCTTCCGAGGGAAAAACAGACTTCTATGAGGTTGAGCACAGGTATGACAGTGGGGTTTACATTTGCAACTAAGCTGGAAAATTTGGCCTTTCGTTTACGGGATTGTGCTATTCTTATATGTTCTCTGATGAGTTTTGTGCTTTAGATTTTCTTTTTTATGATTTTTTATACTGTTAGTTGTTATTAGCTGTTTTCATGATGTAATGGATGGGGAATTTTGTGTGGATTTTAATTGATGTGAATCAATTTGCCTACCTACATAATATACAACTGTTATGGGGCACTTTTCTTTTGTCAGTTTTAGTGAATGCATTTTTTGGTGAATTTTCAACGAGATGTGATTAATGGATTCAGAAACTTGAAAATGGGGATGCCAGAATTGCTAAGGTATATGCCTTGTATCACACTTATTTATTGGTATTGAGAAACCCATTAGAATTCAGAGGGTGATCGAATTTCACTTTGGTCTTGCTGAGGTCTTGATTTTGATAACAGATTTCTTGTTTTTGTCTCCAATATTGTAAGTAGAGGACAGTAGTTGCAAATCATGCGCTTCATTTTGCTTTCATCTGTAGAATGCATGAAGAGAAATTACTAACACCAGCACAATTTAAATTAGACTTGCGCTCCACTCTCTCCATCTATATATAACAGTCAAGCCTATAGGAAATATGGTGACTCTATATAGGTTTTTTGTGGAGAAAAAGTGAATGTAACTTGGCATATTTTCTCATTACTCATTTTAAGTTAGTTTATGGAAGGATTCATTTACAAAATTATTCCTTGTTCTGCACATTTTGAATCAACACTTGTTATTTTCTTTTAGTCACTTGATACTAAACATTCGATTAGTTGGCATTGGTGTATGCATTGTTGTAATTGCTCATTGTTTCTACTGTCCGGAGAGAGAGAGTTGAAATAGTCCCAAGATTTTGTCCATAAACTGCTCACACATCCATGGCATGGCAGAGCTTTCATAGTTGTCTTGTTTACATTTGTGTTACTTTGAAGCTTATGACCATTTTGTGTCTGCTGTTTTGTTGCTAATCAATCAAGTGAAAGAAAGAAAGCTGGGATATGGATACTGTTCATCTGTAGTATCCTGAAATATAGTTGGACCTCCCTTTGTGTTCTTTATTCGAAGTTCGTTTGATTTCTTTTAACTTTAAATGTATATATTGTTGATAATACTTCCTGAATTACATATATGCAATTAAGCATATTTGCAATTTCCATTTTCGATTATATTTTGATTTCATATATAATTTGATTGTAAGGTTTGAAATTTTTGAATTTTTTTTTACATAAATTAACCATGAGGTAAGTCTTGTCTGTGAAATTTATACTAATGTTTAGTTTTGATATAATTTTTTTTGCCAATTTTATTCATTAATGACATTTTTATAATATTCTGCGTAGAAATAAACACCCAATTATATCATTGATACCATGAAGATATGACCTTCTAGTTTCGATAGTCTTGAACGACGATTATATAAATCAATCCACTAATCAAATTGGACCATTCAAATAAGAAAAAAAGGAAATTGCAAATAAATCCGTAAAAAAAAAAAAAAACTTCTTACCAAAAAATATACTTGGTAGAAAATTATATTCATATAAATTCAATTTTTTAACATTTGGTTTGAAAATGTATTTTTTAGTTACTAAAATACCCTTCAGTTGAAAACATCTTGAACCTAATTTCAGATCGTTTTTTTCTTTCTCATCCCTTCTCCCAACACCTTAAATTTTGTGTTAGAATTTTCCAGCGATTCTCATATCATTATTTTCTTCATCATCTCGTCGCCTCATCCCTAAAAATTATTTGCTAAAATGTTTTATACATGAAATATGTTTGAATCGAAGCATCTAAATTTTCGTAGCATTTGGAATCTTTTTGAATCGAAGAAGATCTCGGACTACTCTGCACATATAATTTTTGGATATGCTCTGCACATTCCTTCGTGTGTGTGTATGTGAATTATAAATTTGAATACTGATATTAAATTATAAATAGCGAAAGTCTGTTGGTATGTTTTTTTTTTAAAAAAAGAAATCTCTCATGGCTTTTGACCGATGCATATGTATGAAAAAATAATGTATGCATTGGTGTCCGTGCTTGTTTACTAATTCCAAAATTTACAGCATGAGAGCAAGATATTGCAACGAAGAATATGACCCAGAGAAAAAATAACTGGTGCACGAAAGTTATAAAAAGTAACTGGTGCACGAAAATATAACATCGGTGCACGAAAATCATAAAAAGTAACTGGTGAACGAAAAAGTTAAAAAGTAACTGGTGCACGAAAATATAACATTGGTGTACGAAAATCAAAAAAAGTAACTGGTGCACGAAAATATAACCTTGATGAACAAAAATATAATCTTTGGTGCAGACAAAAATTTATAAAAAGTAACTGGTGCATGAAAATATAACCTTTGTGCACGAAAATATAACACTGATGCACGAAAATACAACACTGGTGCACGAACTTTGTGTTAATTAACTGATGCACAAAATATACAAAAAAACAAATTGGTGCACGAAATAAAATAACTAGTGCACGAAATTAAATGGTCCGTGCATCACTTACTTAATTGTATGGTTCGAGCATCACATATTTTTTCTATGTTTCGTGCATCTGTGACTGATTTTAATTTTCATACATCAATTACTGATTTTCAATTTTCATGCATCAGTTACTGACTTTAATTTTTATGCATCAGTTACTGATTTTATTTTTCGTGCATCAGTTAATGATTTTCAATCTTTCTTGCACCAGTTACTGTTAATAATTTTCGTGCACCAGTTATTTTTTATAACTTGCACCCGTTACTTTTTATAATTTTCGTGCACCAATTAATTTTTCGCTGGGTCATCTTCTTCGTTGCAAGTTTCAAGCTGTAAATTCTGAGAATGAACAAAGAAGCACGTACATTAATGAATCATAACTAAAAACCTCAAAATGCAACAAACAGTATATATATACACTTACACACAAAAACACACACACACACATACCAGAATTGAAAAAAAAAACTGGAACGAAGTGATGGAACGGAAAATTGAAGAGATGAAGAGAAAAACCAATTGTAAGAAATCGTAACATGGCAAGAGATATTTACGAGGAGTTTGAATCGTAGTGGCGAAGGGAAGAGCTCGAACGAAGTGCTGAAAGGAATAATTGAAAATTTCTGAGATTGCCGTATTTTCTTATTAAGCGCACTTTTGTCATTTTAACCTAAAGTGTACTTAAATGATTGCAAGTTTTTTTCCTGAACTATGATGAATAAAGTTTCAGTATAAGGTATCAGCCTGAACTTTGTCCCTTTTAGGGGAATTTGCGTCCAAGTACCATCACCAAACAATATTTGCACATAAATCTCCATTTTAAAAAAGTCAACAAATAAATACATGGTGGAGAAATCTTTATTCACAGAAATCCACCTTCTAAACTTTTGTTTCAAAAATGTCTTTTTCATTCCCTAAATACTCTTATTTTTTTTATTATATCTCCTCCTTTTGAAACCTACTTTTTGCTTTCTCTCTTCTATTTTTTTGCATTCATTCTCCACCTTTTGCCATTATATATATATATATATTTTAAAAAGGATTTACGATTGGCATGAAATTTTCCATGATATTATAACTGGTGCATGATATTATAACCGGTGCGTGAAATTATAAGTGTTTCATTATAGTTATACCTGGTGCATGAGAACTATAACTGGTGCAAGAAATTATAACTGGTGCATGAATTTATAACGGATGCATGTAATTATAATAGGTGCATCTAATTATAACATGTGCATTATAATTATAATTGGTGCATGAAATATAAGTGGTGCATGCAATCATAACTGGTGCATGAAATTGTACTTGTGCATGAAATCATAACTGGTGCATTAAATTGTATATTGTAACGTGTGCATGATATTTTGACTGGTGCGTTAAATATTAACTGATGCATTTAATTATATCTGGTGCACAAAAATTATACCTGGTGCATGAAATTATAATAGGTGCATGAAGTTATAACTGGTGGATATAATTATAACTTGTGCATCTAATTATAACATGTGCAAAATAATTATAACTGGTGCATGAAATATAAGTGGTGCATGAAATCATAACTGATACATCATAATCATAGCTAGTACTTGAAATCATAAATGATGCATGAAATTGTGCTGGTGCATGAAATCATAACTTGTGCATGAAATCATAACGCATGATATTGTACTGGTGCATGAAATAATAACATGTGCATAAAATTGTATATTGTAACTGGTGCATGATATTTTAACTAGCGTGTGAAATTTAACCGATGCATTATAATTATACCTGATGCATGAGAACTATAACTGGTGCATGAACTGGTGCATGCAATTATAACATGTGCATGAAATTATAACTGGTGCATGAATTTGTAACTGGTGTGTATTATTATAACTGATACATCTAATTATAATAGGTGCAACATAATTATAACTGGTGCATGAAATATAATTGGTGCATGAAATCATAATTGGTGCATCATAATCACAACTGGTGCATGAAATCATAAACGATGCATGAAATTGTACTGGTGCATGATATTTTAACTGGTTTTAACTGATGCATTATAATTATACATGGTGCATGAGAACTATAACTGGTGTATAAAATTATAACATGTGCATGAATTTATAACTGATTCATGTAATTATAACTGGTGCATCTAATTATAACAGGTGCATCATAATTATAACTGGTGCATGAAATATAAGTGCTGCATGAAATCATAACTGGTGCTTCATTATCATAACATGAGCATGAAATCATAATTGATGCATGAAATCATAACTGGTGCATCATTATCATAACTGGTGCATGAAATCATAACTGTTCATCATTATCATGAGCATGAAATCATAATTGGTGCATGAAATTGTACTTGTGCATAAAATCATAACTGGTGCATGGAATTGTATATTGTAACTGGTGCATGATATTTTGTCTGGTGCGTGAAAGTTTAACTGATGCATTATAATTATACATAGTGCATGAAAACTACACCTGGTGCATGAAGTTATAACTAGTGCATGAATTTATAACTTGTGCATGTAATTTTAACTGGTGCATCGAATTATAACATGTGCAACATAATTATACTGGTGCATGAAATATAAATGGTGCATCATAATCATAATTGGTGCTTGAAATCATAAATGATGCATGAAATGTACGGGTGCATGAAAAATCATAACAGTGCATGAAATTCTACTTGTGCATGAAATCATTACTGGTGCATGAAATTGTATATTGTAATTGTTGCATGATATTATAACTGGTGCGTGAAATCATAAGTGTTGCATTATAATTATACCCGGTGCACGAAAAATATACCTAGTGCATGAAATTATAACATGTGAATGAAGTTATAACTGGTGCATAAATTTATAACGGGTGCATGTAATTATAAATGTGCAACATAATTATAACTGGTGCATGAAATATAAGTGGTGCATGAAATCATAACTGATGCATCATAATAATAACTGGTGCACGAAGTCATAAATGATGCTTGAAATTGTGTTGGTGCATGAAATCATAGCCATGCATGAAATTGTAATGGTGCGTGAAATCATAACTGGTGCATGAAAAGTAGGAATGATAAGCAAAAATAACATAAAAATAGGTCTTTCCAAATTTTAGAAATATTAACTTGTTAATCATTTTTTTTTTTTTGAAAAATAGAAAAAATCTTTTTGTTACCTGACTATCATTAACAGCTCGCATCATTAATCAAACCACATTTTTCTATACTGATTCATCGATAATTGCAATTATAAAGAGATATGCAGAGCTACAAATATAGTTAAGAATACATAACTCCAAATCAACTGGTTTGGTGAGTAGAAAGAAGTAATGGTGCTTGCAAGCCTCGCAGATTCACAAGGTTGCCTACAAGACTATACCTACCAATGTCTGTTTCTATATGCATCCACAATACATTACACAACCCTAAAAAATATGCGCATTCAAAGAATTACAAAACAAAAACTAACTTATCACAAAACAAATAAATTTTCCGTCCCTCTGGTTGAATTTGCCACCGGGAGGCAGCTAGTTTCTGCACATTGCTCCTTAAACACGACTCTCCTCTTTTTTTGGCGCCGAGTAGGATTCGGAAAACACTTTTGGTCTTTTGGAGGTATAATCACCATACATCACGCAGATATCTTCCTGTCATTTGCAGATTCTTCACCATGCTCTCAGTTTTAGAGCTGTCCAGAGATCCCTGAAACAGGAGTTGTTTGTTTTAGTTCCACATCGGGGATGATTTTATCCTTCCACATCGAATCAAGAGTTGTTTGTTTTAGATTCACATCGGGGATGATTTTATCCTTCCACATTGAATAACATTATGGACGCAACCGAGAAAAGAAAAGAAAAGAAATTATGTCTTTCAGATACAAACCTGCTCTTGCACAATGGTGTGCAGAGTTCGGTGAACGTCACGTGCCATGCCTTTGGCATCACCGCAAACGTATATGTAGCCTCCCTCAGAAATTATATCCCAGAGGTGCGAAGCCTGTAATTAAATCCGTGAATAACAAGTTAAATATCTAAAATTGAATCTGTTGATAGACGTCAATAAAACCACAATAAAGCTTGCAATTCACAACCAGAGAAAATTCAAACATGCACTAATTTATTGCAAGTGTGGGAATACCCTCTCTATCATTTTGTGCTGCACATATTCCTTAGAAGGTCCCTCGCGTGAGAATGCAAGAACCAGCTCAGAAATTATTCCGCCTTTGACAAACACGTTTAACTCTTCCTCATAAATGTAGTCCTGTAAATTGCAGCAATCCGGAACTCTTACACTATAAACATAAATATCAATAATCTTCGGGATTCACACCAACATTTGGTGGGTTACAAACCATTTTGCGGTTCCTGCATCCAAAAAATAATTTGGCAGGACCAAGTTCCACTCCATATTCCTTCAAAGCTAGTCTTTCCTGAAAATACAAAAAAATTATTCACGGGCACTCATTCTTGGCATGGCTCATGACAATACGTCTAAGTAATTTAGGAAACCTGAAGGAAACCCCTGAACGGAGCCAAGCCAGTACCAGGACCAATCATTATTAGTGGTACTTTAGGATCAGAGGGGAGCCTGAAGTTAGAAGTACGAACATAAATTGGTGCCCAACTGCAGTCATGGTTTTCTTCCAATGACACGGCATTCTGCAAAAAGGTTGACATCAGATTCCAGGCATAAGGGAGATATAATTTGAAAATGGAGCTGATCACGAAACAGTAAGATAAAAGATCAAATAATGTGGCAAAGGTTCTAAATGGCCAGTGCAAACTCAAACTTTTAGAAATTCTAAACGACAGAATCAAATATATATTGCTTATCATACAATTTTGAAACTCAACCAATCAGGATAAAATGTTAACCTCAGGTTCAATTGGATAAAGAACAAATACCTTCATCCATGTTGAGCAGACACCCTTGTGGATTCGTCCTGTAGGTGTTTTCTCGTAAACTAACGCACAAGTGACGTGGATTCTAGACGGTGCAATCCTGCAACAGAA
Organism: Haberlea rhodopensis; assembly: GCA_907163345.1. NCBI lineage: Eukaryota > Viridiplantae > Streptophyta > Magnoliopsida > Lamiales > Gesneriaceae > Haberlea > Haberlea rhodopensis. The sequence goes on along the minus strand of CAJQUN010000001.1, from coordinate 8,384,311 downwards.
CAATAAGAGATTATTAGTACCATAATACAAAGCTAGTAAAAATGACAAATAATACATGAAAGTAAACGAGAGGTTGCTAGAGTCGCAACATCATGTTTCAGCACAAGGAGTATAACATAATGCTCAAAATATAAAATCTATAAAGAAGGCTCTACCTACAATAATTGTGGATAACATTAATTCAGCCAGTGCTTTACAACTCCAAATTGTTGATCGCAAAAAAATCACACAAAGAAGCATAATAAGAACTCACTTTGGAGAGGATGAGATAGAATAGAATCTGGCTTGAAGGCGTGGAGCAACTGCCGCGAAGAAAACTTCAGGCGGAGGCTTGGCTGACTGGAATTCTGACATGACCTCGAGTAGGCTTCTCTGATTTGCAACAACCCATTGTGCATATTCCTCCTGAAGGTAAAGAAATACATTCATAAGAGATTTGGATATGAAATAATGATACTTTAATAATCTCACACCTTTCCAGCAGGAGACGCAAGATGTCTGAGTCGATCAGCATCACTTGGATCAGAGGCGTAGGCCGCTAATGCAATCAAAGCAGACTGGAAAATAGATGCATTAGTGCCTTAATGTCTGGCTCATGGCACATACAATGCAAGACATAGGGATGCAGCATACCTTCTTAGGTGAGTTTAAAAGGTCTGCATATCGAGTTAATGCCATTCTTAATGTGCAAGGCGGGAAGGGAGGTGGCAATGAACCTCCACTTAGCAGTGTTCCGTCCTCTTTATCAGTGTGAAGTGAGAAGTATGTATCTGGTGGAAGATCTAGTAACCTTTCTGCCTCCATCACAGTTTCAATTGAATTTTCACAGTACACACCAACATGATCGCCTGTTTCATACCTGAGGGTGATTAAGTAAATATACAATGATTATGCTTTTAGCAAGTAACTACAACCAATATCCAGAACATTCAATAGGATATATAATGTTGGACAGAAATTTACACGAGCCCAGTGCCAGATATGTCAAATTCCAAGTGAATGCACGAACGATCAGATGCAGCAGTGTGGAGCTCCATCTTAAAAGCAACATTAGCTCTTCAAGGACAGCAAAAACGAAAATTGGTACCTCCAATAAAGAGGGAAAAAAAAGGGAAGCGAAGGCCCTGTTGTTACCGGCAGGGATGCTGTGCATCATAAAATGTATGGCCATTGGCATGCCCATTGGCTTCAATAGACCTATTCTCTAGAATTGATCCATCAGGTTGCTCATGAAAGACTATACGATATTCCAAAACTGCGGCAGTGTATGGAGTGGCAGCAGTTGCATCATCCTCATCAAGAAGAACTGCATCCAATTCTGGCCACAATAACTCACGCCTACGCAATAGTGGTGAATGCACTTTGTTAAAGACATGGCCTTGTTATAATACTAGATGAATGGCAGAATGGCTTTAGTAATTAAATAATAATCCACGTCCCAGTACCATGCAGTAAAGTCATCTTCAATGCATTGATCATCGTCTCCAAGACCGACAGGGATGAGCCGGTTCCCACCTGAGATAGACATTCAAGAGCCCACTTGAAATGAATAATTTTTGTAATTACATAGATGATCGATTGAAGACTAGTTCAGTTTCTACATGTACATCATCTCTTGCCATAGACATGATTTCCACTTCAAAACGTGTATGACCCTATTTATATCATAAGACTTCGGTTACACAAATTGTCGGTATTTTAGTTTGGGTACAACTTTCTCCGGAGCAGAATGGTCTACATTTCTCAATAACTCACAGCAAGAATGTCACTTAAACTATGAAAAGAACAACAAAATTAACAGATATGGAAAATAGAAATAAAATTGCAGAGAATGCAATTATCCTTTTCGAAGAGGACCGCAATCACTCAAATAGAAAACCGGCAACAAATTTCATAGTCAAAATTATGAAGGTCGATCAAGCACCTTGCATGGCTATATCCCACAATAAATAAAAATAATAATCTGCACGGAATAACCTACCTAGGTCAGCAAGAACTTCATCCACCACTATAGCAATCTGACATCCGATCATAACAAACCAAAATGAGAATATAGTCAATTCAATAAATACTTTCAGATTAACGTGCGATAAAATACATGTAAAATATAGCAAGCATCTCTGTATATGTACGCGTATAAATGGGACAGACCTTGTTAAAATGTTCATATTGTCTGTTCCCAAGGCCAAATACACCGTACTGTAGATTTTTTAGCCGGTCGCCTCTATCATTTCCCTGTTCCGCAAACTCAGAAACTAAGGCTAAAATCTCAAGCTAGAGTGAGAAATCCACGAATGTTGACATTAATTGAATGTTATACCTCTGTAAACCATTTGTAAAACCTTGCTGCATTGTCTGTGGGTTCACCATCTCCATATCTGCAATCAACCATTCCTTAACCATCTTAATGCAATACATGTACACAAAAAGATTCATTTACCATATGATCTGGATTCTGTCACACATGCAAATGTTTTCACCTTAACAAAAACTATATATTTGGCAAAGATAGTAGTTCAAGGCACATACGTGGCCAGGCAGAAGAATGCTAAATTTTCCTTCTTGAACTTCTCCTCGTATTCATCATCATCGGCTGCATAATCATCCTATCTTGACCAAAAAGTTCAAGACCACAAGTTGATAACTCTAGACAAGCAGAACTTCAACAATAGAAGTAAAAAAAAAAAAAAATCAAATAAAACCTCACCAAATCAATCACTCTAAACTTTGCCTTTTCATATCTAGCTTTAGCTTCTTCTGCCAGTGCCTGCACAACAAAAGTTTCATTGCCAAAACACCAAAATATTAAATTTTCTGTAAGACAAAAATCATGTTTATAGAATTATTATCGTAAGACAATGCTTCCGAAAGGAGTCAGACCTGTCAATATTCATCTTCAACATAAACCAAAGCACACAAGTTCAACGATAACTGCAATTAGTGATATAATTGAAATTTGTGATATAATTATAATTAGTGATAAAGTTACTAATTAGTTAGTTTTATTACCGTTAGTTAGTTTCATTCTATAAGTTACAAACCCTTTTGTATAAATAAATAACCAGTACTTCATTCTTTGATTAAGTCTTTGAATAATACAGAGATTTTCAACTCAAATTGGAAGAAATCTCTTCTCTTCTCTTTGGCATTATGAGTTCAATATGGTGTTTCATGAACGAACGAAACATATTCAAATCGATTGCAATCTAGTTCGTGAAAAGGTCAAAGAAGGCTTGATCAAAATTCTTCATATTCCAACAACTGATCAGATTGCGGACATCTTAACTAAAACTTTGGGCGTTCAACTATTCAAACTCTTCACTACCAAGATGAACATGCAAAATATCCATATTCATCTTGAGGGGGACTGTCAATATTCATCTTCAACTCAGGACGACATAAACCAAAGCACACAAGTTCAACGATAACTGCAATCAGTGATAAAATTACCGATTAGTTAGTTTTATTACCGTTAATTATTTTCCTTCTATAGGTTACAAACCCTTTAGTATAAATAAACTGGTACTTCATTCTTTGATTAAGTCTTTGAATAATACGGAGAAATTTTCAATTCAAGTTGGAAGAAATCTCTTCTCTTCTCTTCGGTATTCTGAGTTCATTAAGACCAACCAATACGCAATGCAATTGAATCACAAAATCACACTCCATGTATACCAAATTTCCCATACCAATGAACACTCTTCCATTAGCATTAACCAGACAATTCTTGACTTCTTGTCAATTCAGACATAAAGGCACTTGGCAATCATCAAAATTCCAAGGATTTCCTATTATTAAAGGAAAATCCGGTTGCGACTTGAATTTTATTTTTATCCATCAAATCCGTAACAAGTATCACGGTTTTACCCTTGAAAAAGCCTCAGCACACACCAGTAAAATCCAAAAGTGCATAAAGTTTTTTCATGCCTTCAGTTGGTAAAAAGTAATAGGTCTTTTCACCTTAGCAAAGCCTTCAGCGGTACCAGTCTGAGTCCCGAAAAAGATGGCAACTTTCTTCTTTCCATCATCAACTTCATCCAGCTCCGCCACCGCCTTGGGCACAACCAGCTTCGGCATCTCCACAGCCTTCTTCCCTGATCCAGACGCCCGCCGCCACACCAACACCACGATACATCCAATCAGCACCGCCACCGAGGTGGTGAGAATCATCATCAGTTCCCTGTTCTCCATCAGCATCGCCACCAAGTCCGACCCATCAGAATTCTCGCGTTTCCCTCCCCTCAGGATCACCACTATAAAATCCAACGGTGAGAGCTTCTCCGACGTGGGTTCCATTAGTTCTCAACTGGGTCCCAGCTAGATTTCTGAGAAAAAGTCGAGATCACCAAGAATGCCTCGGCCGGCCGGAGAGAAAATCAAGTACCAGAAAACTGAATGAAATTTTGTCAAATTCTTGAAGAATCTCTCGGTTGAGTAAATGGATTTTGCAGGGAGATGGTATGTGAGTTTGGAGAGACTGAGCTGATACTGTAAAATGAAGGATTTGAGAGTGGCACACAAACCCCAATCCAACCACGCTGACCAAATCCGTTAACCTTGGTTATATCATATCTTGGGAAATCGTCTCTTTTTTCCTGCTCATTAATCAATAAATATATTTTTTAATGATAATTAAGTGGGATATCAATCGTTGACCATTTTTTCTTTTCTTTTTCTATAAAGATAGTTCATCATTTTTAATGCCCTGTTAAATTTTGAAATGATATTTTTGTCGGATCATTTTTAATGTTAAATTCATGAAATTGATCTAATTATATTAATAATTACTCTGATAATATCATAACACTTATTTATTTATTAGAATCTCTAAAATTTGTCATATGAGCTGGGGAGGTTCTTTTAGCCATGGGATTTCATTTATGAATCATTAGTTGTGCCAAATTCATGTTTATAGCTTCAAACTGAAAATTTGTGTGATATTCAAATTCAATCGAGTAATTATTTGTAAATTAATTCAAGTCACATGTGTAGTAAAAATTGAGCAATTTCAAGTTTTAAAGATATTTTTTAATATAAATTAATAGACTCTAATAATTCAATATTTTGAACTTTGAAAACGACATTTTTAGGCTTCTATGCCAACTTATCTTCGAGGAATAAGAAATAGAGATGTCGTCCATGTGCAACAGTTTGCTGGTAGGGAATAGGGATAAAATATCATAAAAGGAAAGGGAAAGTAAAAGGTGTTACCCATGATTAGCGGTCAAAATGGGTCAGGTTCATACAACCTATCAAACCTATCAAATAGGTGTGTTTGAGTCGACATTTTTTGAGTCCGTCGAAAGGTGAGCCCTATACAAGCCAAGCCTGTGGGTTTTGGCTGGCCGGCCCTTTTTTTTTTTTGCTATCCTAAATGGATTCACGTTTCACGTTTTTGACTTCTAAATCTCACTCACTTCTCTTCTTTTTCAGTCACGCCTCACGCGGCCGATACTCTTCATCCAAACTCCAAAGTTCCAAAATTGAATCGAGTGGAGGCTGTGGAGATCAAATCGACGGCATCTGAAATCGATTTATCTCGCTTTTCTTGCTGCAAAATCGTGAAGCTTTCGCAAGTAAGTTCCTCAAATCGACGCCATCTATGATAAATTAGTATGTTACTTTGGCAGAGCAAAAGAGAGATCACTATGTGAAAAGTGTAAGATATTTGTAAGCTTTCATAGATGGTGAAGATTTCTGTAATTACTATGTGGCAAAATCGTGAAGATTTCTGTAAGCTTCACCACAGCCGCTGTAAATCTGTAGACATAGCCATTACTATGAATCTGGAACAGTGTAAATGTGTTTTTGGGAGCATGAAAATTCTGTGCAAATGTGTTTTTGGGAAAATTTGTGATTGAAGTAGTAGCTTACCCTATAGAACATAGTTTGTGCTATAAGATTATCTCAATTGTCATGGCCATCTAACGTTAGAAGCACATAAAGTTTATTTTTGTGTTTGTGTTTTACCCATAAATCTACTCGATAGGTATTTGAAAAAAAATTATCCAATCCATAAAAAAACATATACTACTTATGAAGGTGATTTTTATTTATTTTTACGTGTACAAAAAAAGTTGATTCATGGAGGATAATATAGATGAGGATAATGAAATGGAAACTACTATTGTTTATTTATGCAGATTTATTTTATTTATGCAGATTTGATTCACAATCAAAGGAAGTTGTTGACTTGATTCATGGACTCTACTTCTTTAAATCAAAGTATTACTCTAGATCAGGATAAGGAAATTGTGCAAATATTTAAACAACTTTTTTCAATGAGGGATCAAATATTCTAAAGGTTGTTGATGAAGATAAAGAGGACGGAGATGAAGAAGAATATGAAATGATATCATGATTTGGAAACTAGTTTTGGTTGAATTTAGAATTGTTTGCAGTTTGCTATTGTAATGAATCGTTTGTCTGAAGTTCTTTTAGTTTTGTGGTTGTGGCAACTGGCAATGAGACATCAGATATGACTTTCATTTTTTAGGAATCAGTTTCTGCATTTCTGAAGTTTTTTTTTTCTTAAGTTCTCGGCGGGTTGGGTTGGGTTAGGGTTTTCCAACCCGCCTAGAGGCGAGCCCAAACGGGCTAGGCCTGTTTGGCCCACGGATTAGGGGGGCTAGCTTATTTAGGTCGGCCTGGTCCGTTTTGACAGTTTTACCGATGATGGCGTATTAACATTGGGCTACTTAAATGATCCATTATATTCTATTATTTTTAAGGACCAATAAAGCCCAGTAATAATTGGAGTCTCAAAACCCATCATCGATACAAGATGAAGGGTGTGAAGAGATAGATGTAGACTATCCTTTCATTCAAAGGATTCTGGCAATTAAAGATAACATTTTTGAGGGTTTAGTACCGAATTCATGGTTCCTGCTATCGTCCATCATATAAATTTAGCATGAATTTCAAATACTTTATAAAGAGTTTTATACGTCTCACATGACATGTAAATAATTTTATATCTACTTATAGAATAAGTAATGATTTTGGTAGTTAACAATCCCAGTTTTTTCCAACCGACCCAACAACAGAGTTTTGTCCAAACTATAATTAGAGTCATGTAGTCAAGTCAACTTCTTGATATTATTTGGTCAAACGAAATACTGAGTAAGAGATAATATTAAATTATTATCATGACCGTTTAGATATACATATATAATCAAATCCGAAGATAAAAACATAATCTAAAGATAAGATTTGAAAGATACGATTGAATTTCAAAGTTGTAGGAACCGAGATTCTCGATTTGCAAGCTCTAGAAATATAAGAGTCATATATGATATACGCAACTCGAAGATGTCTATCAATTCAACCCTATATTTTTGAAAAACACAAACAAACACGCTATCTTCTTAGTTTCAGTCAAGGAGAAGAAGGAAATTTGCCGTTTTTGCCACCCAAATTCATTCAAACATGCAGGAATCGTTTTTTATATATGTAAGTTCTTTCATTTTGAAAATTATATGTATGTTGCAAATTCAGTCGAACATGTGATAAATTTTCAAACTATGATATTCGGAGATTACCGATAAATAAGGGTTATACTGAGCAAAGTGCTAAGTGTAGTGGGAGCCACCTCTTGAATTGGACAAAGTGCTACATGGCGGGGGCCACCTTTTGAGCCTACGGGGCAAAGTGTCATGTGCATGTGAGCTATCTCTAGATTTTGGTTTTGATGGATCCATGCTTTAATTGGAGTATATAAATTATGATTATGATATGTTCTACAATGGCTCTGAGAATAATTCTGATAAGTTCTGCTTCATTATTTGTATCATATTTTGCTCCAATTATTATATATATTTTGAAAATTATGATTATATATTATATGTTTGTCACATTCGATTGACCCTCACTTGCAAAATCTTTTCCAAAACTATCACCCATCCTCAGATAAAAGTGAATCAGAAATCGAAGATAAATATAAAAAATCAATTTTGGAGATGGTGATTTAGTTGCTATTATTCAAGATTCCGCTGCCATTGATTTAGTGAAACTTATGCCGACATCTGTAAGAAGTATTTAATTTATGGAATAAAAGACTGATTTTAGTTAATTTCTATATTACGAGAATTGTTGATTTCGAATTGTTATTTGTAGTCAATGTCAATATTATCGATTCTGGTCTCGGAGCGTGACAAAAGATAACAAACTTACATTGAAGCATCTCATATTTTTGAGCTTCTTATAATTCTTGGGGCATAGTACCAGTGTAATTTTAGATTTTGCCTGCTTATAAAACTGCGTAGAGATGATGTGTGAACATGCATATATGACAGATAGTTTGGAAAAAATGTGTATTTTTCAAGATAAATTTATTTATTTTGATCGAAACAATTACTTATGTAAGCAATATAGGAATATGAATTTTATTTGTTTAACAAAAGAAAAGAAATTAAGATTAACTGAAAGCGGTGAGAGACGCGGGTGGACAGAATTGAATTCGTGTCTCCCTCATTCGTTCTTGTTTCCCACTAACAAACAGGACTCTCTCCTCCCTTCCTTAAATCAATGTTTCAATTATATATATATATATATATATATATATAAAATTTAGTCGCTCTTAATTTTATCAACTATTACAATTACAATTAAGATAATTTAATTAAACTTAATTTTATCAACTATTATAATTTTAATGAGGGAGAGGTAATTATTTTTACAGCACACATTACTCTCCCAAAATGGAAAATATTTATGTCCCTAGACCATGATCTTGGGTATGCACGTATTTAAATAATCATTGGTGCATCAATATATATATCAAAAGAAACAAAATTTATATATTATGAAATTTAAATTTCTAATTTAGACGTGTGGGGTCAGCTTCCTTAATTTCATGCAAAACAGATATCAAAAATTTATACCAGAGAGCCTCGTTGCTCGTGCACTCGGAGGAGTCACTAAGTATTTACATTTTAACCCCGCACACTATCTAGATCTCATCTTCAGTATTAGTTTCTGCGCTGTTTCCCAAAGAAACCCATTCATCATCTTTCTCTCTCGATCTGTGCTAATAATTCACATTCCCCCGGATATGGATTCTAATTATGATGAGAATCAGAACTGGCTTGCCTTCTCTCTTTCCAACAATTCCCTTTTTCAACCATTATTGATCAGCAACAGTGAGTACGGAGCATGATATTGTAAATTAGTTGATGATTAATTATTTTATATAAAATATAAACCCTCAAAACCAGAGCCAGTACTTATTTTATTACCCATTTATGCATGCATCAAATCTATAAACATCATTTGGCTGATTACATGCTTTGTTGATTTTTGGTTTTTAGGTACTGGAGTTGTGGTTAGCAATGATCAAGAAAATGGAAGCTGTGCTGCAACTGCTAGAACAGATCATCAGTTGTCTGTGCTTGGAGGTGGTGGACCAAAGCTGGAAGATTTCATGGGTGCTTCCGGCGGATCTTCTGGAAGCGCTACTGGTTGTGGTGCCGATGTGCCTCAATTTGGCGATGTAGGTCAGGAGATAGAGATGTACGATGATTTAGAGTTCAAGAATATATCAACTAGTTTCTTACGGGGGTTTTCTGATGAAGAAAGGACTGCCGATACACACAAGCCATGGCCAATAGTTGTGGCGCCGCCACCTGTGCCTCCTGTGAAGAAGACTGCGGACACTTTCAGCCAACGCACATCGATTTTTAGAGGAGTCACTAGGTAACACACACACACAAACACGCATACCAGATAAAAGAATTGAATTCATATGTAATATGATCTGATTTTGGTGGTGTACATTTACATTTTCAGGCATAGGTGGACTGGTAGATATGAAGCTCATTTGTGGGACAATAGTTGCAGAAGACAAGGGCAAAGTCGGAAAGGAAGGCAAGGTGTGTGTTACTTCTCAAGGGCTTTACGTTTATCATCCACATATTAATCTTACATTCTTTATGGTTTATGATCTAATTTAATTGTCAGATATTTCTTTTTAATGGCCATTCGTTTTTTTGCAAATGACAACTGCTTCATGGATTTGTGATTTTGCTATATATTCAGTTTATTTGGGTAAGTATTTAGCATTATTCATTTTTTTTTAACTCTTCTTGCAGTTAAATTTCAATTATGTTGCAACACATCACTATTATTTTTTTACTGAATCATTTACTTAAAAAAGGTGGGTATGATAAAGAAGAGAAAGCTGCCAGAGCTTTTGATCTTGCAGCCATCAAGTATTGGGGTCCGACTACCACAACCAATTTCCCAGTTAAGTCAGATGTACATATTAGATTTTAGAAATTTATTAGCAACATTAATTTATTGTCATGAATCGGAAACTGTGGCAAGAGACATGAAAGGTGCTTCTTGATTTAATTTTAATTATATTATGATTGCAGGTGCTAGAATATGAGAAGGAAATCGAGGAAATGAAGAGCATGACAAGGCAAGAATTTGTTGCTTCTATTCGAAGGTGGGTTTTATTTTAACTTTTTTATTTAATTTTTTCAGTATTATTTGAAATATCAGACTTCTTAGTTTGAATATAATATGTTACAGAAGAAGTAGTGGGTTTTCAAGAGGTGCGTCCATGTACAGAGGAGTCACAAGGTTTGTGAGAGAGAGTGTTTTTCTCCATCTAATTTTTATTCGCCATGTATATAATCGGGAAACCAGATATCTAGCTAGCAACATATAAAATTTTCATGGCCGGAAATTGTTGTTGTTTCAGGCACCACCAGCACGGCCGGTGGCAAGCAAGAATCGGAAGAGTCGCCGGCAATAAAGATCTCTATCTTGGGACCTTCAGTGCGTTTAATTTACCATTTTCTTTTTCTCCGTTAAGGATTGCAATTACACAGCTTTTAATAATCACGGTATTGTCATTGGTTGGCTTGGCGGTGGATGGGTATGTACGTAAAGCCTGTCTGCAATATATAGCCGAAATTATTAATAAAATATAAACTCATGTGTACGTGGCAATCAATATCTGGCTTTACAAACCGGTGCTACATAATTGTGAACAATGAATGAGACGAATAAGTCAAGGAATTTTTCGAAATGGTTTACTGTTTACACACTAGTGGTGATTCATTTATACATTTCTGAACTCTTTTTTTTTTATTTTTTATTTTTGTCGACTGTTTAATTTATTTAGAAATAAGATGAGCTCTATTAGTCTTAATTTATTTGTGTCGACGTCTTTGCATACCTGAGCCATAATAATAATTTCAATTCTGTGCATTAATTTACATATCCAGAGGTGGTAAATTTTAACAATCAAAGGATGTTGAGCTATATAAATGGAACCTCGATTGAGTTTGAATTTCAAATTTGCAAGTTCATATATCTACAAGTTAATCCTGGCGGCCGAGTATTATTGTTGTTTTGATTGTCATCTCTAAAAAATTTCTTCATGCATGCACTCAACAGGTACTCAAGAAGAAGCAGCAGAGGCATACGACATTGCCGCAATAAAATTCAGAGGTTTAAACGCAGTCACAAATTTCGACATGACTCGGTACGATGTCCAGAGCATCGCCAGCTGCAATCTTCCTGTCGGAGGTGTAACCAACAACAAATCAAAATCAGATTCCTTATCCGATCCGAAAATCATCGATGGGTTATTACAATCAGATGACACCAACAACAGGGACTTCACCTCTATCGCTAATTCACAGAATTCAGCACCAAACATAAATTTTGCATTGGCTATTAAACAAGATCAGTCATCAAGTTTCTGGGCTGCTCTAGGGTGCCAAAATCCTTCCGAAAATGGCGCCAAAAACCCTAATCTTGCCATCCTTCCTCAAGATTCGAATCCATTCAGCATCAATAACGAAGGTTTCTTTAATGTTGGCTGCGGTGATTACTATCAGGGCAATGTTACAAATGATGATTTGGTTTCATCTTCTAATCCTACACGCGTTGCTGTAAATGGGAACAATGTTAATGAATCAGTTTTTGAAAATGGGGAAGGGAGCTGGACAAATAATCAATCCCTTCATCTGTTACAGCAAGCAAAAGCAAGCATCTCAGCTTTTCAAACGCCGATTTTTGGCATGGAGTGAATTCAAGAAGTGGAGTTTTCAGAAACAATATAATCATGGGTGTGTTGTTTGATCGGAGAAGTGTATTGGTCAAAAGGATTAAATATTGCTTTTGGTTTTTGCATGGGATGTATGAGATGGGACTGAGAATCATCACAGCAAATAATACATTGCCGCTGTACTATTAACTGAATCTTTTGATTGTGTGGAGTTGTGTTTTAATTTTATTTCTCTCGATCTTTTTTTCTATTTTGTTAATGTTTTAGTGAAGAATAGCTTTAGTTCCAATGAAATGTTTTATTTAAATCAAGATTTTTGAAAACCGATAAGCTTTTTATTAGCTAGTGGTGGTTTCAGTACTTGGATAAAAAAAAAAGGCAATTGGTTTTGTTGATGTACATGACAAGATTGTGTTTTAAGTTTTCAGTTTTGTATATGTTGTGAAGTAGCATATGCAGGATTAAATCATTAATTGATAATACATTTCTCTCCAATTAAAAAAGTTGAAATTAAACAAGCCCAAAGATGAATTGGGCGGAACTAAAGTCAGGCCCGTTTGGTGTCAATTTATGTTGAATGAGATATCCTGGTATTTTCAAAAGGAAATTTAACTATTTAGTTATGGTATATAGGTATATATAATATATATATATATCAAGTTATCATAAAATTAAGAGCTTAATTTTATGATAACTACATATTAACAAAGTGACCGCTTTTTGGACTAATAAAGCGTTTGTTTACTCGTCGAATTTCAAACAAAAGTGTGGAAAAAAGCACCATTACCATGGACAGCTGCGAAGAGACATATATTCAATTTTTTTTCAGGAGAGAACCAACTATGACTATTTGTTTATTTCTCAACAAAAAAAAAAGGTCTATTACTTATCAAAATACAATATTTTGTTTCTTTTGTCGACGTCCAAATGTTATTTTACTAATAACTTGGTCAAATTTCTCCGCAATAGCCTACAATTATATAGTGTAGTGTAGTGTAGTTTTCTTTGGTGTATTCACAGCTACTACATAAGTTAATATTTACAATACCTTACGTACGAGAAGGTATTTTGTCACTTGGGATCGTCTGAAATCTGAAGTGTGTTTTTATCTATTTTTAGTTGAACCACACAAAATCAAAATCTTTTTTCCTTTTAGCATAAAAAGGTAGAAGATGCCAACGAAAATTGATGTATTTGAACTCCTTTAGATTTATTTAGCCCACAAAATCACAAATAATTTCTTAAAAAAACATTATTTTCATTCATAATAGGTATTCAAGTTACTTTTCTTTCCATGATATTCACAAAATATCGATATGACATTAATTAATGAGATAAGCATGCAATATTATATTGTAATGTCAACATTTGGGTTTTTGGAAATTGAGGTAACTATTTATTTAAATTTAATAAACTAGAAAGGAGAGCAAAAGATCCCCACACCACCTTACTGGTCCAACGGCGGCAGTTGCTTGTGTAAAATAATAATAATGTCAAAAATGAGGAGAACAAGCTCCTTCTTCGATTGAGGACATGGGACGTAATATCGAAAATTGTTGACTGTCCCTGTGAAAAAAATTTATTAAAATGGGAAAGAAACATTAAATCACTTAGGTCTATTTCCGACCAAAAAGATAAATATATCCTTACTTTTTGTATTATCTCTCTTTCTTTTCATATCTCCTCACTTACTTTTGTCATTCTCTCTTTCTTTTTGCATCATCTCTCTTACTTTTTGCATTCTCTCTCTTCCTTTACACCAGTTATAATTTGATGCAACATTTATAATTTACATGCATCAGTTATAATTACATGCACAATGTATAATTACGATGCACCATTTATAATTACACCAGGTGTAATTACATAATTACATGCACCAGTTGTGATTTCATGCAGCAGTTATGATTATGATGCACCATTTATAATTTTGCATGCACCAGTTATAATTTACATGCATCAGATGTAATTACGATGCACCGGTTATAATTATAATGCATCAGTTATAATTTCACGCACCAGTTACAATATCATGCATCTGTTATAATTACATGCACCAGATATAATTATATGCACCAATTTTGATTTGTTGATCTCAATATTCAGAACATCATAATATAAACTTATACATAACACATTTCCATAAGCACAATCCAAAGGTAGAATCTGATTACAACACACTTCTTCTCTCTCAAACAAACTAGAATTTAAACAAGCTACTCCCATTCGTTGTGCCCTAACAATAGTCATGAACTTTATTAAATTTATACCAGTCACTCAGCATTCACATTGAAAACATCACTCTTCTCCTCTTCATTTATCTTATGCAAGAAAATATTGAGAACACATATGATGCACAACTTATATTTCATGCACCAGTATAATTATGTTGCAACTGTTATAATTCGATACATCATGCACCAGTTATAAATTACATGCACCATTCTTCATCTCAGATCTCGTTGGTCTTGTAAAGTCTCTCGGATAGATCGATTCTGTTACTGTACCTATGTACACTCTCTTCGTCTTCAGATTCTTTCTTTCCCTCGCCTTTGATTATCAGTGTGTTCTGCTCCACGGAGACTTTGACTTCCTCTCTGCTCAAACCTGTCATGTCCACACGCAACTGGAGTCCGCATCCCAGTTTCTTCTTAAGCTAGATGTTATGGGGGACTCCATGAATTGATCCATCATGTTCATTATTTGGCTGATGCTGCCGCATGATGAGAATGGGCTAAAAACTTCTGCATTCATGATGCCTATTGTCATAATTTGTTCGCAAGAATAACATTTCAAACAATTTACCACAGCCGACAAACAAAACTCTGCTACTATTTTCATTATACATGTAATTCGAAAAAGATTGAACAATCACAGTGATTTGCTGCCAAAGAAATCCGGGGAAAGAGATAGACTCTGCTATATTTTAGTTTCAAGTTTCTATTTTTTGCGTATCATGAATGTAATGGATTGAACCAATAAGTTTTTTCACCCTTCTCCGATGTATTCCATTGGCAACCATGCCTTCCATATGGTTGAGGAAGTGCTCTTCCTATTTATCGAATCAACGATGCCATATCAAGTTATTGATGCCCAAAACTTCTTCCAAACTAACGATCATTACTTCATATTTTGAATGGAGTCTAAAACTAATAAGTCCTTCATAGAGGGCGAAAACGTAAGAAGATCACACATACAACAATACCACATTTTTGCAATGCAACATGCAATAGTTGAAATGTTTCATCCAAGGCAATAAATCACCAGAGACAAGTAAAATATTTCTTTATGCAGTTCAGTGGCTCAATTAAGGTAAAAATTTGGCTTTTTGCAGCAACAAAAAGAAGGGAAAAAAAGGAATCCCCATCATTAATCAAAATAATAGCTCGTAGTACCATAACTTCGAGTGAAATTTCCGGGAATTATCTCAATGGACAATATGTTATCCATTCCTCTTCACTCAGTTTCTGAACGATTCCAAAGAAACTGGAGGAGTCCAAAATATTACCTGAAAACGGCGAGATTCAAAGGTTTTGGAGTTTTGTGCAGAGGATGTTCCAACTTATATTTTGAAATTAGGTTTTAGAGACTGAGGTGCAGAGACGTAGGATGCTTTTATATTAGTTTTTTTAAAAATTTGAACGTAAGGGTATTTTGGGAATTGAAAAAAACATTTTCAAACAAAACTTTTAAAAGTTGATTGCTGTGAATAAAATTTTATCATATATATATATATATTTATTTATTTATTTATTTGTAAACATTATTTTTTTCCTGATTAATGTGCAATAATTTTCTGGAGACAGCACCTCCCTACAATTTCCCCTACTAAAATTGAGAAAAATGCTTATTAATGGAGAAAGACCGTGAATTACATAAAATGTTACAAGACCAAAAATATAATTGTCTTTTTCATTATAGGGTGTAAACTTTATGTTTACTGAAATAAAATTATTAATCAAATAAAGTTCTCATATATATCCTTCGACTATTATCAAATTTACTCGTCTATAAATTACATTAACGTTAACAGCTAATTATTCTTATTTTGGCATTAAAATTTTCTTTTCCAAAGCACTAATTTTCCACACAATTCTTATTTTGACAATGAAATATATAATAAAAAAATTTCAAATAAAACATTATTAAAGATATAACTGCTTGAATATAATTAAAACAATAACATAAAATGTATTGTATATATAAAGTTATAATTTATATCAGAATTTAATATATACGCATCCAACACATATGGGCATGTTACTATATCAAATCAAATCGATTTCGGATTGGATTAAATCCGTTTCGAATTATGGGGTGATGGGACAGAACAAATCTTGTGCTACCAGATTGGAGTCCCGTTTCAGCTTTTACCGAATTGAGAGTATAATTCAACCCAAAATCGAACCCAAATTGAACCAGATTGAAACAAAATTATAATATGCTTTTTTTTTTTATCATTACGTACCCAAATTAATTATTTATCAAACATACTGAAAATCAAAATATATTAAGTGATTCACAAGTCATCATTTTCTTTTCTTAATTTTTTTTAGAAGATAATGGACTAAATATTTTTCCGCTCACTGCGTGACTCAAACTAAAGTCTCTTTAGAGTGGAGGTGAGCTCAAGTACCCGGGGAACATTGTCTGAATCTTAGGGTGGAAATCAGAGGCTTCAAAGATGGGAACCACAAACAATTACTGGTATATTGTATGATATATTCAGCTTTTAAGACCTAATTTATATCCAGATATATAATTTTGGTACTGTATGTACTAAACCCTCTTCTGATTGGCTTATTCAAGGGTAGGGCCTTACTTTATCGAGGTTTGGACCCTTTTGTGGCTGGCCATAGGGATATGGCTACCATAAGAGTAGATGATGAAACAGGGGACCAGCATCATGCATATCACCTCGAGCATCCCCAACCCGTCTCACTAAATTAGGTCAGGTCGGTTTGGCCATCTCAGTTCGAACGTCTCTTCCCCTCATCGATCCCATAAGCTAGGGATGGTACGCCAGGTCCACTACTCGGTACCCTAGGCCTTGTATTAGCTCAACCCGATATTGTCTAGGTGATGAGGCCCAGGATCGATAAGTCTCTTGGTTCAGGGGTATGAACACGGGGACTTTTCTGTGGGATCAACCAAGTAGAATCGGGCTGACATTTGTAGGTATGTTTATGCCATGGGCCTCGGATCGCTAACTGATAAGGGGGTTTGGGTTAAAAACTTCACAGGGCTATCCACCAGGGGTTTCAATTATATTAAGTTAAAAACTTAAAAAATTATTATTTTTGTCTCTAAGAATGGATGAATAAAAGAATATTGTAATCCACTATTTTAAAAATCATGTTTTTTTATATTTAAATTTAAATCTGATAAATATGTAAGTATATATATATATAAATATATAATAATAATAATAATAAAATATTCTCTGCGTTTTTCAGAGTGATGATCCAATTGGTATGAGGTCAATTTCATTGCCATTGTCTTTTTTTAAACACATAATAATAATAATAATAATAATAATAATAATAATAATAATAATATATTACTATATGTAAGTCATAAGAGGATGGTTATTGGGATGGCTTTTGTTGAGTGTGAATATTACCTTTATGACTTAGGATAACTACCGTTTGAGTTGACTTATGATGTTTATTGCTATGAAAGCATGCTAGTTTTCTATATATATATATATTAGATTAATAATTGATTAATCACTTGTTATATTGAACTGAATATAATCATGCGAGAATGAGATGAATGAGTATGTCATGGGATGATATGAAACGTCACGAGTTGACATGGGATCATTGTGAATGTTGTGTGTGGACATGTGATCATTGTGGACGTCACGAGTTGACGTTGAACTATCGTGAATGTCATGGATGAGTATGAGATTATGATATTACTCTCTGATATATAATGATAATAATGATAAATAATCATGTGGTGATTAATGATGTGCTAGACACGATGTGACAGTCAACGTAATAATGTCATTATGAGAATACATGCGATATATGAACATTCACGATTAAATAGTTGATCATTTTTAAAATTGAGGTAGTGACTAAAATGCATATAAATGATGATAGATGCATGTAGTAATTGCTAATGAATGTGCTAGTAAATACTTATCACCAAATAATAGTCAGGTGATGATGTGTGAGGAGACTGATGTCTAAGAACTCATGGACACTACTTAGTTAATAATGAAAAGAATATATGTTGTTAACATATGACATTAACTCTTGTGTCGCATGTAATCACACTGATATGTGGTAGTATGCGGTAGCATGTTGTGTACAGGAATGTGTGGAACTTTTGATACAGGGATATTCATGTAGATGATAGAGACATTATAAATATAAGTAACGCATTATTGACGAGGTATGTGATTATGTGAAGTACTAACGAGTTTATTTTTAATACTTATTTTACCCCAGATGATAGGTGGGTGATGAGATGTGGAGAGATTGATGCTTTAGAGCATGTGGGTACTGTGATGAGCATGATGATATGATGCTGATGTATATCTTATTGATGATTGCATCCATACAGGTATGAAATTATGTATACAATGCCAATTTCGATGCAACTTCATAAAGTTGATATTGAGAAAAGAATGATAGGAATTCCATGTGAAAAAGGTTTTGCGGATTATGATGGTTCATTTCTTTACATGAGGTAAATGTACTATGTAATGTCGTTGATTTCAATACGATGTGAAAATAAGAGGAATACGTAGGGAATAATGGAATTTACATGATGATAATTGGAGGGTGTGATTGATACACCACATACATGAATTGTGTACATATTAGAGAATTCTTTAAGAAAATTTCTAAAACGAAAGAATAACTGAGATGATGTTCATGTATACTCATGGGCGAGTAAGAATCAATATGGAATGTAAAATAAGGGGTAATGGAGTGACAATGATCCAGAATGATAAATAATGGTGAAATGGATGGTGAGATTGGATTAATATTGAAGGCATACTATGAAATAATTACACATTCATGTATTGTTGAATTGATAATTGATTGTAAGAGAAGAATATGTGTATTGACTTTTGATGTATGTGGCTTAGTGAATATGTAAACATACGAATCCGGTTATGCGAGTAAGGAGTAGATACATGTAATGAGTTGTTAAATGTAGTATGGTGGATACGTATGAGTACGTGATCCGAGCACGGGAGTTGGATATCGATGATGTTGGCATGAACGGTATGAGAAAGTGTTGAAAATGGGTTTGACTGATAAGCAAGGGGACCTTCAATGTGAGACTGTTTACGATTAAGCATAAATAAGAAATTATGGGGATGATTATCATGTTTTGAATAATGATACTACTACTAGATAATGCTAGTAACAGAGTATTAGGATTTCGTAAATTGGATGTGGAAATAATATTGTCATGAATGATAGTTATTAACAGAAGACATACATGTTAATGTTAAGAAATCTTAAGAAACGATGAGTCGTTTTGGTATCAGAGTGAAAGTGATGAATCAGAGTGAAAGTGATGAAACTTCTAGTGTGTAATGAATGGATATACTTACGACGTATAAAAGTTGAAAAAATAGAACGGGAAGTATGTCTATCAATTGAAAATCAGTGAATGATAAGACCGATGCGATGAGTTATTATGAAGTGAATTGGAAGTAACGTTTGATAGAAAAGCATTAAGGCTACCTCATGAAATGATAATATTGGAATATATGTGAACTAGATGTCCTTTTATTTTTCAACCTTCAAGGGTGAACTTTAGGGTTGATGCTTTATATGTGAAGCGCCCTGTTTAGACTTGGATTTGGACAAATCATGTCTGGTCCAGTAAGATTTTCGATGGTATGTCAACTCTCTCTGTCACTTATGTTGTATGCGAATTATTTTAACACTTTTTGATAAGTGTGTATGCTTAAATTTTTGAGGACGAAATTTTGTAAATAAGATAGAAATGTGATACCAGAAAAAGAAATGTGTTCATTATTGAATTGATTATGGTAATTATGAGATAATTACGAGATTTGATGGGACTCGATTTTGAGATAAATCGAGTATAGTTGGACTATGTGAACTAATATGAAACTTGGTATTATGTTGCAATAATTTAATTGTGGAATTGATGACATGAATTATGATGGCATTAGAGACTACAAGTCGTGTTGGTGTAAAATTATGTTGATAAAAGTGGTGTATGGTGTATTGTTAATAAAAGGCATTGATATGCCAAAAATCCTACAAAAAATATATATAAACACACATTTCACCTACAATTCTCTATCCATCTTCCCTCAAAACCCTCCTTCCTTTTTTCTTCTCAAATCTTGGGTCCTATCTTGAATTTTGGTTGCCCAAATAGGTAAAGTTTTAATGTTATAAGTTTTGATTTGAAGTTTTGAGGATGGCATGATTTTGATGGTAATTAATTGTTGTGGGTTTGATTTGAAGGGGTAAATTGTTGATAAGGGAAGTGATTATGCTTTATAATGAGTATATTGATGATTATGTTGAAGTATTGGGAGGTTATTACGTGGTATGAATGCTGTATGATTTTGCTGACAAAAATGGTGGATTATCGCTCTTACAGGACCCCGCGATCGATAACAAGACGGAGCTCAATCGATCGTGCGAGGTCGATCCATTTTTGGGCGATGTAAACTTTCCGTGATCGATCGTCATCGCGACATGATGGACGATCGATCGCGGGAGGCCGAAAGTTGAAAACTTTTCTATTGAGCTCACAATCGATCGCAGGCTATGGCCGATCGATCGCAACTGCTATAATTTTGGAAAATTTGTTAAGTGTTGGGATTTTGAGACGTAGTATTTTATGATAGAATTTTCATGTTGATTTCTACATTCTAAGGAAATATTGCATGATGAAATGAAGTGGCATGAATTGGACCTTAGGATGTTATGTACTACTCGATCGAGTTAATTGATAGCTCAAGTATAATAAAATGTGATGATTTTAGTAGTACACAGAGTACGATAATTTGTAGATGAGTACGATTGGAGACATGACAAATTATGTGATTTGATGAGATTGTTGAGGGTTATTGCTAAGACGTTAATATTGAATTGATGTTCAATATAGATACTGTCTGAGCCTCCGGTTGTCGAGGATGTCTCAATCATGATGTCGTCTCTAAGGTACGTGTGACATACGAGCATATGTAAATATATTATTGTTATGGTTAACAAATAATATATATTATTGTTGCGATGAATTGGTATGCATTATGAATTATGGTGATGCCGCTGTTGAGGGTGCTATGAGTATGATGTTGCCGCTGTTGAGCGAGCAATGGTTATGATGCCACCGTTGTTGAGCGTGTGAGATGTTAGTTTACCGTCGCTGTTGAGCGAGCAATGTAATATGATGATTTATAATTATGAAATTGCTGATTGGGATGTATTCGATTACTGTAAATCATTGTTATAATGATTTAACTATTATTGCTTATGGAACTGACGGTTTTGAATATGAATACAGTAAATCATTGTAATGATTTAACTGATTTTAGAATTGATGATCTTGGATATTGCGAGAACATGAACAACATGGGAGATTGCATATGGTTATGACATTACAGGGAGTATCTAAATTTGCAGCTTTATATTCTGTAAATTATTAATTGTACATTCGATTAGATTGATATTATGTTGTTAGTATGCTCACCCTGTTTGGGGCTGTTTCTGTTGAAAAGGGTAGAACATGTATTACATTGGTACTGGAAAGAAGTCCGAGCTATGATGAGGATGCTCCTATGAGCGAGGTACCAGTATTGGTACAGAGTAATATGTTTTATACAAATATATATACACTTGTTTGTTAAATGCTCGTTTGTGAGCATGGTGATATGTGTATATGGTTTGTATATTTCTCTTAGACATTTCTCTTTTCATTTGGGCATGACATGCAATTGATTTCAGTGTATCATTGCAAAATGAAAATGAGAATATGATTATTGCATTATTAAGTGTATACATATGCATATTGAGTTGTGTTGGGAATCGGGAAGCGAGGGATTATATCAAATTCCTATGGAGGTTATACCATGATTACGAAGCATGTAATGAGGATTCCCTTAATGATATACATGTCTACACTAATGTCAATGATAAATGCACTAATAATAGGATTAGGACTTGGGGTCCTTACACCTCTGGTGTAACACCGTAAAAAATTAACAGAACTTGCAAAATGACATTGTTGCCTTTTTGTACATGTAATATAAAATTTTCAAATCATTACAGATACACCCCTATAGTATATGCAATATAAAATTATCAAAATATTATTTAGACACCCCTTATATTATACTAGACATGACAATTACACCCCCTATGGTGTTATAATATTGTTATTTATTTCAAAAAATTATTTATTAAAATTTTTTTAAACTATAAACTAGTTTTCATATTAATGATAATATTTTTTAAAACAACTTATATATAAAAATTCGTTCAAAATTAACTAATTGTATTATTTTAATAGTATCATATCTTTTTTTGATAGTTATGATAATAAAAAGATATTGTATACCAAACACATCAACATCTTTAACATATTTAAAATAAGTTTATCCAAATATTTTAACATCTCATTCTTAAAATAAGACTTCACAGCTTATGATCTCTTTAAAATAGTTTAACAAATATCTTTTAGACAATTATATGTTTATATGTTAAATTTAAATGATTTTATTTATGTTTTAGGCCATGATCTTCAATGATAATCGATGTTTTATCAATTTAGATTGTTATATTTAGTGTAAAAATCAGTTAGTTCGGTTGGCTGAAAAATAAATTCGGTCTGTTCAGACCGAATGCTCACCCCTAGTTGAACTCGTATTTAGGTAGTTTGTTTTCAAAGTTTAGACTTTGTTCTCGTTTCTCAAATTATTAATTATATATTATTTATATTTTAAGTCATTTATTGAAAGTACGATGAATATATATTATCAAGTTTTTAGGTATATTTTAGTGAACCATTATTTATTGACGTCAATTCGAAAAATGAAATCAAACATATTATTTTTAATTTCACTTTAAATTCTAATTATTCAAAATATTATTATTTCTCACAAAAGTTTTTAAATGTTGTATATATATAAATTTTGAATTTTTTATGGTATATACTTGTATTTTACAAGATTGCATAAAAGAAGTCAATTATTAGGAAAATAAAAAGGTTTGAGTAAGTATTAATTTTGAAACAAACAAATCAAAATATAAAATATGGTTTCATTACGATCACACCCCCTAAAAAATATCTTTAATTATAAAGACAACTCCTCTAAAAATTTAGGTCAGAATAGATGTCAAAGTTGACCAAGGGCAATATGAGGTTTTCATTAAAAAATTACGGGTGGTATATATAACGGCTGTCTATTTTTTTTAACTGTATGACATGTCTGTAATGTTTAACCTAAATTGATGAGATGCTTCTGTAATTTTTCAAACTATAGATGTGTTTTCTGTAATTACGTCAAAATTGATAATTAATATCCGCGGTAGGTACATTGGTGGACGCATGATTTTTGGAAAGGGGGGCAAATAAAATTTGGGAACAAAAATTTTAGGCCAAAAATATTTTAGGGGTCAAAATATAATTTAAGGGAAGCCAAAACGTGATTTTTAAGGGGCAAACTATAATTTTTTAGGTAAAATTCAATTTTTAAATTTTTTTGTTTTTTAAGGTAAATGTTTTTTTCGATTTAAATCCGCCTCTGGGTAGGTAGGTACCTCAATAACTTCTACAAAAATGTTGAAAATAATATATTTATTATACTCGATTCAATTTATAAACAGGGGTGGAAGTGTGGGCTAAGGTGGGTTTCAGCCCACCCAGCCATGCCCAGAATTATTATATATACTAGCGTACGACGCACACGCGTTGCGTGTGTAACGTAATACATAAATAATTTGTATTGGATATGTGTAATACTTTGCGCATCATATCACATTTTTTAAAAGTGATAGAAGGGATTACTTTTTAAAAAAAAAAAACTGAAGCGGTTTTGGAACATGGAGAGAGAGATGTGATGTTTTTTTGTTTTACCTTTTTGCCCTTAATAATAAAAAGCCAAGTAATTTGTTTGGGCATATAAGTAATTTGACATTGATTTATTTAGGACGTACCAAAGTAGTTATTATAAGGGTTTCACACTTTATAATATAGTATAGATATATATTTTGTCTAAGACTAACGCATGAAAGGGTGTGATGCAGGTGGTAGAGATGTTGATATGTTTGTGTTAGGTCTTGAGTCCTAAACCCAGGAAGCTCAATTTATAAAACTTTCGGATTGTCATTACATAATATTTTTTGATTTATTTAAACAAAATTTAATTTTAAAATCATTTTTAAAAAGAATTTAATACTTATTTGTCCCATTTTTTAAGCTTATTTTTTTAAAAATATATAGATATACATCATTTTTTTTGTAAACTCTAGTTCTTTTAAAAAAAAAAATTGGTATATTTTTTTTTCTATCTAATATTAAACCCGTTATATATATTAATTTGAAATTTAGATTAAATGGATTATGAAATATTTATACAAAAGATTGAGAATTAAATGATGAGTAAAACTTATGTACGTAGAAAAAGATATTATAAAATAAGAGCTAACGATTATACGAACGAAGTGTTTATACAAAAATATTTCAGGGCTCTGCCCCGAACCCCCACAATGGGGTTGTCGCATCCTTCATCCTCGCAATGTCTTTGCCTCCAACCCCTTAATATAAAATTCATGGCTACACCCCTGTTACTAAAACTCAGAATCATCTTGGTTTTATAGGATTTATTGAAGAACTTTGCATCCAATGGGGACTTGATTTTATTTATTTATGACATGATCATGAAAAGCTAATATACATTCATATAATTTGGACCCTAGAAGGATCTGGGAGAGTAAGATAATTAATTTAGCCATTTTTATTAATTAATAGAAATAATTGAGTCGTGCCCGCAATATTCTCTCCTTGTGGGTATTTTTATCTTTGCTTCCGTCATATCATCCCAAGACAATAAAAAAAATTTACCGAGCTTTATTTTACCTTATGCTTTTTTTTTCTTCAAATTTTCTTGTAGTATGAAAAATGTTAAAAAAATAATTATATTTAGAGTATATTGGAAAATTAAATTAAATATAATTAAAAGAAGCAACTCCCAAATTTATATTCGTTGGATGAATAAATTTAGGTAAAAGGGTAAGTCCGTTTGCTGTTGCTTGCACTCTTAGTTCTTATTATCATTATATTCTTATTCAGATTTTCTTTTTCTTTTTTTATTATTGTTTATTACTTTTCTGATCTGCCTTCAACGGCCGTGACCCCGATTTCTCTCCCTCATTATCTACTCTTTACGCACAATAAATACAGTGATGGTGATTGGGATGCTGCAAGGCCTACGTTAAAGACTCGTATTTTCATGGATTCCTTGCTTTTGCCCCTCGATTTCTACCCATACTCGTCTTGGTAATTGTATCTCCTTTTTTTATTTTCATATAACATACATACACTCACATCAAATGGGTTTCTTAATGTCAGTATATGGGGTGCTTTTCAGGTTTGTGAAACGGAGCTTTTGGTGGTAATGTGGGTTTAGCTTTTTGTTGTTGAAAATATTAGCTATGGATGCTTCTTCTTTGGAGGGTAAATATTCTTTCTTTTTTGATTTTGTTTCTACTCTTTTATCTTTCATATTTATGTGGCTATATTTTTAGCCAAAAATCTGTTCCTTTTTTTTTTTTTAATGTAAATATATTTTGATTTCAATGCTTTTCATGCTAAAATAATGAACCTTTTATTTTCTTGATTATTTGGATCTTGGGTAATCGATTTCATGGCTGATCTGTTTGCTAGTTTGAATCTCAGAGTCTTCGTGCCTTGTGAGTCGATTAAATCTTCTTGGTATTCCCCCCATGGGATAGAATACACGAGACACACACACGAATACGTAATCTTTTTTACTTCTTCATTTTAGTAGTTTGATAGTGAACATGTAGGAATTATGGGCCTACATCATTCTCATAAAAACGTCATGGGATTAAAAAATGCCAATGAAATGCCAGCTATCTTTTTCTGGGTTAATTATTGTCTATCCAATTGTGGAAGATGGTCACATAATAGTTTTGAAATATATGGTGAACATGACATAATTTGTTGAAATATTTTGCGTTTCAATTGGTTATGAATGATGAACGTGGCATCCCTCACTGAAGCACATCGTGGGGGCATAGAGGCAGTCAACGATGAGGATATGTTGCTTGCATTGTCTTTAAAATTCATGACTGGTTGGATCTATAAAGTCTTCAATCCTCTTTTCCTACAGACTTTTCATTTTTTACTTCCATCATTCATTGTTTTTTGGCCATTTTCTCTGGTTTGGTGTTTGGGCTGGTGTTTTAAGAATGAATATCTATTGCTTGAGTTAGCGTTTTCTTTAAGTCATTGTGTGGCTCACAATTCACTCGTTTTTATCTGTATAAACTCGCTCAATTAAATCTAAAAAGACAGAGTTCATGCTATTGGGAAAGTTAGTTGTGTAATTGATATTCTTCATGTATATCTGCGTGACTTAATTGCATATAGTTTCATGTTACTTGGATTCTATTGTTTTTTCACGTCATTATGGCATCTTAAATGATTGCCATGATTTTAAGGCTGCTTGTTTTAAACCATCACTTTTGGGTCCAGCACTGGGATTTGACCCATCAAGTTGCAGTAAGCTGAGTATGGAGCAAAAGAGAGACCTTGTCTATGAAATGTCGAACTGGACAGACACTGCCCCTGAAATGCTACAATCTTGGAGCCGCCAGGAGATATTACAGATTCTTTGTGCTGAGCTCGGAAAAGAAAGGAAGTACACAGGCTTAACGAAGTCAAAAATAATAGAACATCTTCTGAAAATTGTACACGAAAAGAAATTGCAGGAGCATGGAAGTGCAAAAGTTTCTGAAGTGCAGCCCTCATCAGAGAATGGTGAAAGAACACCCAAGAGGCAAAGAAAAGCTGACCACCCAAATCGGTCAGTTGTTGCAGCAAATATTACCCCAACTTGTGCGCTTGACATCGATTCAGGTAATACCATATATTGCAAAAATTCCGCTTGCAAGGCTAAACTTAGCTGTGAAGACTCGTTTTGCAAACGGTGTTCATGCTGTATTTGTCACCAGTACGATGACAACAAGGACCCTAGCCTGTGGTTAATTTGCTCTTCTGAGCCCCCCTTTCATGGTCTTTCGTGCGGTATGACATGCCACCTTGAATGTGCTCTCAGCCATGCAAATTCAGGCATATGTACTGGCAGGAGGAATAACGGACTTGATGGAAGCTTCTCTTGCGTATCTTGTGGAAAAGTGACTGATTTACTAAGGTAAATGCCTGATCTTGTTTCTATCTGTTCTATTTCTTGTATAATTATATGATTTTTATAATCAACCAGTATGAGTTAAAATGCTTCATCGTCAATATTCAAACGCTATTAGTGCCAAAGGGTGCTGAATTTTTCTGACTCTGGCTGATCTGATTGGTATTTGGTTGAGTTCTGCATCCTGATTGCTTCACGGGATTATTTTTTACTCCTTCAGATCTGTAATGGGCTTATTTTTTAGCAAATGGTTGGAATTATTCGGTTTTTCCCCATACGTGGAGGAATGGTTTCCATTGTTTTCCTTTTTACAGTTCTTTGTAGAGTTTGAAATGGTTTAACATACCAACATTGCAATTTAGCAACTCTTTCAAGGGCATTATTAGTTTAATTAATTTTTTTTCTGGAGAAAACATATCTGGTCACATGAAGATCGGGCTGATCTTCCCTTTCCTACAAAAAGAATAGAAACCAAGGAAGAAGGGAAAATGATAAATATTGACGATTTATAAAAAAAAATTATGCAGCTCCTGGAGAAAGCAACTCGTGGTTGCAAAGGAGACCAGGCGGGTTGATATATTGTGCTACAGGCTCTCTTTAAGCCAGAAAATTCTTGCCGGTACTAAACAGTATCAAAATCTATTTGGAATCATTGATGAAGCGGTGAAGAAGCTCGAAGAAGATGTGGGTCCTTTAACAGGTTTACCTGTAAAGATGGCTCGTGGGATTGTGAACAGGCTCTCATCAGGACCAGATATTAAGAGATTATGTGCTTTTGCAGTGGAATCACTGGACTTGATACTCCCCAACCGGGTGTCCAATATTCCTTCTGGTACTTTCTCCCAACAAAGAATTAGGTTTATCTTCCTCTAATGTTAGCCTCAATGGGACGAAAGATCCATTGATTTTGTGAATCTAAATTGTGTTACCCTTGCAGCAAACCTTGTCGGATTTGAAGACATCCGTGCTTCGTCTCTTACTGTGATCTTGAATTCTGATGCAAATTTTGAAAATGTAGTGGGTTATACCTTGTGGCATAGGAAAGCTAATGATACGGCCTATCCTATGGAACCTACTGGTAACTTGTTTGTGCCAAATTCAAGGTTTCTGCTTTCTGGTCTAAGTCCTGGTACTCATTATTTTCTCAAGGTCGTTGCCCTTGGTCCAGATAGAGAGATGGGGTTCGATGAATTCCAGTTCCGAACCATAAGTTCAGAAGATGAATTGCGAAATGTGAAAAAGTGCTTGGATGTCGAAAGTAGTCTAAGTCCAGCTACGAACTGTAGCAGTCTTTCCAATCCTTCTTCAGTGGAAGATGAGACTTGTAACTGCATTCCTAGCAGCATAGAGAATCGAGAGAATAATTATATGCCTTTGTGTGGGAATGGTAATAAATCTTCTTCTCCAAATATGCACCGAGACATCACCAACTCCATTGATATGTACAAAAAAGAAACTACTAGAGATGTAGTCTCGTTGTTGGATCAAGAACATGGAATGGACAAAATTAATGGCATTCTCGACAGTGTTGCTTTGAATCTAAAAAACAAAGAACTGTGTAACGGCCATATGCAGAATGGGTCCAATACTCCTTTTGGAAGTGGGTTCGAATCTGTGCCTTACGTGGATAATAGTTCAGAAGCTGGCTTACCTGTAACTCCTAGCAAGTTAGAGAACGTAAAGGATGGAACTGGAAGAAATAACAGGCTTAAAACTAGCGGCAATAATATTGACATCGAGTCCACAAGGGACGAGGAGCCTCAAGCTGGCAGCTCAGCAAAGAAGAGAAGTTGTGAAAGGGGAGATGAGGATGGCACAGGTGTTGGAGACAAGGATTTCGAGTATTATGTGAAAGTGATCCGATGGCTGGAGTGTGATGGACATATCGAGACAACGTTTAGACAGAAGTTTTTGACTTGGTACAGTTTGAGGGCGACCCCTCAAGAACTACGAATTGTGAAGGTATTCATAGATACATTTGTTGAAGATCCCGCATCTCTAGCTGCGCAAATTGTTGACACCTTCTCTGATGTTGTTTCGAACAAGAGATGCTCGAGTGTACCGGCTGGGTTTTGCTTGAAGCTCTGGCACTGAGGCTCAACATGTCTTCCTACTGCTAAAGATATTACTATAACAATATTAGCCGAGGAAGTTTCCCTTTGATTCTTCAAATTTAGAAATATTTATCATTCTTCGTTTACCTTGATTCATACTTGGTTAGGATTTTATTCGTTCTACAAGTTCAGTTTAATTATATACTCTCTATCGCCTTTATATATTTTTTACATTTTATAGATTGTTGCACTGCTAATTCTCCAAAATATTCTAACGTGGCACTAATTGGAGTTGAGAAAACAAATATAGTCAACACGTTTAATCAGTCAAGTCCCATGTTTCCACACTATTTTACAAATCCAAAATTATTATAATCAAGAATTCAGACTAGTAATTCGGATGATTATGATTATGTAAACCAACAAAATGTGATCATAAATCCAGTTCTAATTTTTTTTTCCCAAAAAATTATAATCTTCGTGATGAATTTCGTTAATTTCACACTAATCCTTCTTCATTCCTTCGGAAGGCATGTAATGATCAGATCTAGCATGGGTTTAGCCACAAACTCACAAAGAGAATGAAAATAAATATATGCAAGAAACACAGAGAACAAACTTAAGTATTTTAGTACAATAAAGTAACCAACATAAACGTAAAGATAACCGTCGATTGTAAGATACATAACCGAAACGAATGACATTAGAATATGGCACATTTTGCATACAACTTAAATCATAATCAGTTTTAGGGGATTGTTCTTTACTTAGCAAGAAATGGGCAGCAAGTGGAACATTACAGGTTTGGCATTTGACATTGAGAATTTACTCAAAATCTTTTCTACATATGAAATCTAATTAAGGAAAATCACAGAGTTTTTTCTATCCCTAATTATATTCATGCCTAGAATTTAGCATCCCCTAAGTATTTCATATCAAATTTAGAAGTTAGGAAACTGTTAACATGCTCAATGGACTTAGTGCGTGGTCTAATAATAAGCATATCATCAACGTAAATCAGCAAGAATACAGGAACCGAAACATGCTCTTTGATAATGATCATAATGTCTCCTCTTAAAATTCAAGGACATCATGCATTCATCGAAATTTTTGTTCCATTCTCTTGGAGATTGCATCAAACCATATATAGATTTTTTCAACAAACATACATAATCAGGTTTTGAGAATCCACAAAGCCATCAGGCTGGAGCATGTAAATAGTTTCAGCCAAGTCACCATGTAAAAATGTTGTTTTTACATCTATTTGCTTCAATTCTCAATTGAACTGAGCAATTAATGCTAACATGATTCTCACAGTTGTAAATTCAACTATAGGAGCAAATATTTCAGTGTAATCAATTCCCACCTTTTGAGTGAAGCCTTTTGCCACTAACCTGCTTTAAATCTAACACACTAAGATTCAATTTTAACTTTATACAGCCACTTATAATCCACAACAGAACATGCAGGTCTAGGCACAAGAATCCATGTGTTCTTAACATGCAAAGAGTTCATTCTTCATATATTGCAGCTAACCATTCACTAAAATGTTCATATTTTAAATCATCTTGGTATGACTTAGGTTCACTACTGTCAATAAACTCAAACACACTGAAAACATAAGATGTCATATGAAAATCATTGAACTTAGTAGGTTGTCTGGTATTTTTTCTTCCTCTATCTCTAGCAAGTTGTCGTCATGTTCATCCTCGAGTATATCAACCATTTCATCATGCATAGAATCATTATCATGCAAAACAACGTCTTAATGAATATTAGGCAAATTATTAACATCAGGTTGATTATCAGGTATAAAATGCATATCACTTAATTGAATGAACTTATCAGGAACATGCTCCACCTCAATTGAGGTAGGGGCGGATTAGAAGGGGACAAACAAGGCATATCAATTTCATTAAAGATAACATCATACTTATAACAACTTTAAAACCAGGGTGATCTTTAAAGCCATATTCTATATCCTTTTACCCCTTCAGGGTTGCCAGGATTGCTAGGAATACACGTTTGACAGCTCTAGGTTCAAGCTTGTCAGGTTTTTGGTGCACAAATGCAGCACAACCGAATACCTTTAACAACGAATAGTCAATTTCTTTACCAGTCCATACACTTTCAGGACACCCACCATTCAAGGGCACCATAGGTGACCTATTAATCAAATGCGCTGCTGTTAGCACTGTCTCTCCCCAAAATCTTTTAGAAAGCCATGAAGAAGAAAGCATGTTCCTTACTCTTTCAAGTAAGGCCCTGTTCATCCACTCATCAACTCCATTTTGCTGAGGTGTATAAGGAACCGTTTTATGTCTTCAAATTCCTGAATCAACACAAAGTTTATCAAGTAAAGTAATACATAATTCAAGACCATTATCTGTCCTAAGAGTTTTGATCTTTTTCCCAGTTTGGTTTTCAATCAGAATCCCAATTTTTAAACATATCAAAAACACCATATATTATGTTTTATTAAGAAAACCAAAACTTTTCTACAGAAATCATCAATAACATATAGAAAATATCTATGTCCTCCTTGTGTAGAGACACTAGAAGGCCCCCACACATCAGCATGCATGTCCTCTAAGATTTTAGAGGTGACAGATTTATTTGGGGAAGGGGAATTATGGAACTTGACTCTCTGTTGTTTACCATACACACATGAATCACAAAATGAAAAATTAGACTGTTTTTCTTTTCCAAAACAACTATTTTTTTACAGGATCTCAAGACCTTTAGAACTAAAACGACCTAAACGTTTATGCCATAGATTTGTAGGGTCTTCCACAACGATGTTCACATAGGATTTTTCATTATTAGACTCAGCATAGCAAATCTACAAGTTCATTTTCTTTTCAGCATTAAAAGTAACCAAGGAACCCTTAATTATTTTCATTACCCCTTTACCCCATCTCCCCTCTAACCCAACATCTTCAAGAGCAGCACATGAATGATGCAATTACACTAATCAGGTACATGTCTAACATTCTTTAAAGTAAAAGTATAACCTGTATCAAATTTTAGACAGACATCACCAACACCAGCAACATTGCACTTCTTATCATTAGCCAAGGACACAAAGCCACGATGAACATCTTGATAGTTAGAAAACAAATTTCTAATGGGTGACACATGAAAAGTGCAAGCATAATCAATAAGCCACTCATTTTCACATACAGAGCATGAATGCACAGAATTAACAGCATCACAATGATCAACAGTCATAAACACATCACCCATGTTATCATTTATAGAAGCCATGTTAGCATGATTATCAGGTTGTTGACTCTTCTTAATTTGATCATAGTTTTGTTTGCTTTTAGAACAATCCCGAATGTAATGACCAATCTCACCACATTTATAACATTTTCTGCCTTTAGATTTAGACGTAGATCTAGACCTACTCCTCCATTTCTTTTTACTGGAGTGATCACCTTTATTAGTACTGTTATTCCTATATCGAGACCTCCCTCTAACATGAATGACCTTGGCGGATTTTCGATTACCCACCCCCATGAGTTTTTAAATATTGTTCCTTACTTTTAAGACCATTTATCATAGCGTCCAAAGTAATTTGGTCTCTGCCATACTTAATGGCAGAATTAACATCACCATAGGAATGGGGAATGATATTTAAAAGGACATCAGGGGTGTAATCATCAATGTTCTTGTCACAGTTTGCTTTATATATTGAATAAGTTTGGTGAACTCATCTATGTTCTTATCCACGTCTTTATTAAGGTCAAACTTAAACATGAAGAATTTTTCTAGCAAGAATAATTTCCTAGGTAGAGAGTCTCAATGTACAGTTCTTCCAGTTTATCCCATAGGGCTTTGGAAGAACTCAATTTACCTACTTTCTTGAGTACATAGTCAGACAAGTTCAGGATAATCGAAGATAAGCAATTTCATCCATCTCAGCTTTTTTATCATCAGATTCATCACTAGGGATAATACCATTCACAACTTTAAAAACTTTTTGAATTAAAATTCCTTTCATATTTTGTTGTCTTATCGAAAAATCAGATTTACCAAGGGTTGTAAACCAAAACCAGACATTATAATCATCAATAAGACACACAAGTCAAATAACCGCACAAGTACAAAACTCAAAGTATGCAGGGAACCAATATAAGCAACAAATACAGAGGATAATAATGATCAATAGTAGCTGAATAAAAGATGAATCGATCTAGACTCAAGAACCAAGAACCCCCAAGCACCAACAATATTCCACCACACTCAAGGTATAGGGTCAAGCAGCTTAACGCAAAGGGATACAAAGTCCTGAGTATGTTTCCTAACAATGGATGAAAAGTATTTATGTTTCACAAAGAAAACCCTAGGAGTGTTAACATGCAAAAAAAATATCACAAGAGCAATTATAGTAGACACGAATCCTATCAATTAATATCACCAGATCTCAAGATTCACCAAGAATCACCGTCGGCTAACACCAGAGGCACAAACCTGTATCTGATGCCAATGGAAGGGATCAACCCTAAAGAATGGACGGACAAGATGAGAGGAATCATAAGGATCGAGAACTTAGGCCAGAAGAGAAGATGGCTTTAGTTATCAGAAAGAAAAATGTTTAATGAGCCAAAGTATTGGGCCACAATATTAACAAGGCAGTTACCTAGTTATACTTATTCCTGCTCTCTATGGTTTGAGGGGAGCTGAACTGGCTTTGCTGACTCCCGGCTAAGTTCATTTGCATCTGAAGTGATTCACTTTTTCAGTCCACCTTTTAGTCTGGCTTTTTACCGCTGTCTTTGTCTTTGCCTATGTTTGACTTGTATTTGTTACTGCTTTTCGTTGGTCAGGTCGGCTGGCTTTCTGTTGTATTTATAATTATCTTAATATAACATTTACTGTTTAATTTAAAAAAAAATCATAAAATTAAACATGTAAACATTTAGGATTTTTAAAATTCGATAATTGATGCACAAAAATATAAATCTAATCAGGGGAAATAAATCGGTTGAATTAGTTCTGGATTCGAGCAAGTTTTTTTTTTTTAATTGTTGGCGGATTCACCAATAATAATCTTACTTTTTTAAAATACAAATATAAAGCCAAGCCAAAATGAAAATCACCACCAAGTTTTTAAAAAATGGGGACTTCATTTAACAAAATGATCTTCATTTTACTTTAAAACCATGGGATTTTAGTGGAAATTGGTTTATTTTACACACAGTAAAACAAAGATGCAGGAAAACAGTTTAATTAATCGGTACCTGAAAAGAGTATTTAGTCGTGTTTCTGATATTATGGATTATGCTATTGACCATTTGGCTTTGGTGAAATTGAATGCAATCACTGACACTTCAAATATGGCTCGATTATTCCTCAAAAAAAAAAAAAAAATGGCTCGATTAATGATATTGTTCTAAATAACACTTGCATCAATCATTACTTCCAATATGCCTTGAAATATGATCTTAGTACAATATGATGTTATTACAAAAACCGATTAATATTAATCATGATGTAATTGTACAAGGCCTACTAAATCATGCTTGGTCATCCACAATAGTAACACTGGTTTGATCCACAATGCCCTCAAATACTGGCAACTAGTTTCGACAAAGAACAACAATAAATATTCCTTGGATGCGTGTGTGTGTGTGTATGTATATAAGGCCAACTAGATGCAACTAATCTTGACAAATTCAGTCGGCCCTGTCCTAAAAACAAACAAAAGATGATTTCTTCATGTTTCATCATCTTTTTAAATGTAAATGTGCTTAAGATTACAAGAGATTCATATGCAGAAGAATTTCAAAGCCTTTTAACTAGCCAAAGTTGTATAAGAGGTATCAGAGTCGGAGAGCACAAGAAGTTACGTAGTTAACCAACAAACCGAGCCAAAACATGTAAAATCAGAAAAAAGAAGGAAAAAAATGCATGTGGAAGCATGTAGATCCAGATGCGCATGTTTCTCGAACTATGTTTAATTGATGAAGATTAATCTAATACTTGTTTCTTATAAAATGGAGTAAATTTTCGAAAATAACAATAATTTATATCCTGACCTGATCCATCAACGCCAGACTAATGGTCTACTGAATTGTCAAGGTGGAGTATAAGAGAATCACAGAATTAAAGAATACAAACATGAGTATCACAAAGCAGAATCCGTTTTAATCCTCAACCAACAGATTAAATCAAGGTAAAAAGAAAACATAATCCTCCAACCAGAATTGCCATCAAACAGAACAAGTTTGCATCTTTTTCCGTTTGATAGCTGATGTGGCACTCCTGAATACCTTCTGGGTTTTCTTCTTCTTCTTTGCCTTTTCCTTGGGAGGAGGCATCTCTATAATGGGCCCTGGAGGGACCCCTTTCTTCAATGCACTACCCCTTGGAGTAACAGATGGAGGCAATCTCAAGCTTTCTGGAGGTAACGGGTTATGTGGCTTCCACACCAAGTTATTCTTCATTGCAAATCTAACTTTCTTGGCACTCTTCTCCACACTCTTCACAGAAGTATCAGCTTCTGCATCTCCGGGTTTATTTGAGTTACCAGACCCCTGAGCCTCCGCACTTATTGATCTTTTCCTCCTCTTTTTTGCATGCATACCATGTTCCGTTGGAATAAAGGGAGTATCAGACAAACCCAAACACTCATCACTGTCAAAACCAGCTTCAGCAGCAATTTTCTCAAATTCTTTCTGAAGATTTGCTATCACTGATTCATCCATACTAATTGCTGCCCCATCAATTTCCAAGTCATCACTCAGACTATCCTCGAAAGCAGTAAAATTATTCCTCTTTTCCATGTCATTAGAAGCAACCACATCGACATTTTCAGCTACCATGGAGCCAACTTCAGAAACCAAATTTTCCTCTTCTCTTTTCTTCTTTTTGTTCTTCTTCCTCTTAGTCTTCTTATCATTTTCATACATCCCTCTTCCTGCCTTCTTAATCTTCTTCGAGAATCTAGCATCAGAGTGACCCTCATCTTCTCGTGAACGCTCAACCCTGTCTCCTTCCCCCAATTCACCATCACCATTATTACTATTATAGCTAATTGGAATCAAATAAGGCACCTTATCATCACCATCACCATCACTGCCACTGACACCATTGAATTCAGGTATAGCAATTTCGATCCCAGACAATTCAAGCTCGTTCTCCAACTTTAGATACTCTTCATGCAACCCCAAAACCACCTTCCTGTTCCCCTGAACACACTCCACTGATGAACCAACCTCATATAACCTCCCTGACAATCCCATCCTCAGAGCAACCACACCTAACAACACATCATCTTCATCCTCCTTGCAAGAAACTCCTCCCCTTCTCTTCTCCAGCAACCCCTTCCCTATCTTCACCAATTCATCAAACACACAACTCTTCACTTTCCCCAACAAAATTCTATCCTTACTTCTCATCATAACCGCAAAAAAAGGCCTCAAAATCAAATCAACGACCTCCTTCCTCACCGGAAACTTCACCCCCTTCAACTCCTCCAAAAATACAGACGCCACTTGATAATTCACCCCATTCCCCTGCAACTTATCCTCCGCCAGGAACCCATCATTCTCCAAAACCCCCAAGTATTCCCCCAAAACCTCGCAATCCCATTTCCTCAATCTCATCAACTCAAACAAAGCCCTCACGAAGCGGCGTATCAGCAAGTAAAACTTGTCCAGCCTCAAGCGGTCTATGCCAGACCACTCGCGGCGAAGAGTAAGTAAAAACCCACGAAAAAACTCCAAAGAAAACGAGGGTTGGAGCGATAAAAACAGAGAAGTAAGTCTATCAATTAGTGCTACCTGGTTCGGTGTTTTGTCAGCGTGCCAGATGCAATAAAAGAGTCCTTTCCACAGCTTCTTGATGTCAGATTCGGAGAGTTGATGGGGTTGAGATGCCAGCCACGATTGGATAAGGCGGAGAGATTGAGATCTGAC
The DNA here is from genome assembly GCA_907163345.1 of Haberlea rhodopensis. Lineage (NCBI taxonomy): Eukaryota > Viridiplantae > Streptophyta > Magnoliopsida > Lamiales > Gesneriaceae > Haberlea > Haberlea rhodopensis. The sequence continues at coordinate 8,346,901 of CAJQUN010000001.1, read as the reverse complement.
GGTGGTGTTGCATGAAGCCAAGTACTTGATTAATGTAGGGCCATTGGCGGATGCAAGGACAGGTAGTATGCGTTTGGGTTCTCGGGGCCTCTTCTTCATTGAGCAGCTCTCTGCTGAGACAAAGTGTAGTTGTGTTGATTTAGGGTTAGAACTTAGAATTGAATTAGGGTTTTACGGAAACCGGTTCTCTCATAAAAGGAGAACGTTGGAGATGTTAACGTACAACTAGGGTCTAGGGGTGCTTAACGGATCGGATCGGTCCAATCCGATCTGAAATCGGCTGGTTCCGGATTTGTTAAGCACAGTCGGTTTCGGTTCCAACCGGTTCCGAATTGATCCGATCCGGTTCATTATGTTTTTTTATTGTTTTTTTATTTTCGAACATTTTTTTTAAAATTTTTGAACATTTTTTTTTATTTTGTAAATGTTTCCACAATATTCATCACAAATTCAATATATTTCTTTTTCATTTCATAATATAAATGCATACAAATAATTGTAAAGATATGGCAATTGAAAATCTAAATAAAAAATTAGTATTTAGCACTCTTCATAATTGATAAGTATTGTTTTGACGTTATCTTCTTCTTGCTCGTTATAATGTTGTACGAATTTGTCAACCGCCTCATCTCTTCTATTCTTACATTCTGCTTCAAACCAATCTTTAAATAATATGAGCATGCATAACGAATCAACAGATAGACTACTTCTGTATTTTTCAATAATTCGGCCACATGTTGAAAATACCGATTCAGAAGCAATGCTTGAAGCTTGTACCGTATACACGTCTCTAGCCATTTTGACTAAGATAGGGAATTGTGATGCATTTGTCTTCCACCATTGTAAGACGTCGAAGTTGTCTTCCGTTAGAAATTGATATTTCCAGATAAATTTGCAACTCAGTCGACATGCTATTAAAATGTCATTTTCCCTTAAGTTTTTTCCTGCCTAGCATCCTAAGCAAATTGATGCCCCCGCCTCTAGATTGAGCTTTTGGTTGTTCTACAACAACCCTTTGTTGCGATGATTCACTTACCTATTGATTATAATACAATTGATGCATATTATGGAGAGGTTGCATTGTAGACGTCTTTTGGTAATCAACAACCTTCCCCAAAAATTTAGCATAATAATTGTTTCCAATCACGCTTAACACGACTCGTGCATAACCATTTAGCGCAGTATTTCATTTTCTCAATACATGCTGAGTGATTGTCCTCATAACCAACTTTAACATCTAAATTAATAACATGAAATGCACATCGAACACGAAAAAAACACCATCAAGCATTGGTTTCAGATAGGTCTTTAAATCACGCATCGCATCATTATTATTTGCATCGTTATCTAATGTGATTGAAAATATCTTATCCTGAATTCCATAATATCTACAGGTGTTGAATATATATTTCTCAATTACATAAGAAGTATGTGCACAATCTAACTCATCTAAAGACAAAATATATTTTTGCATACACCAATTATCATCAATACAATGATAAGTGACAACAAGATATGAATCTGAATTTATATTTGTCCAAATATCGGTTGTTAAGCTAACCCTACAAGGCAAACTAGAAAGATGTTCAAACAATGTATTCCTATATTCAACAAATACGTCTATACAATTTCTTTTTAGTGTGTGCCTAGAAATATGATGAAGCAAATTCAATAAACCAGCATGTTCAGCTTGTATAAAAGGTGGTTCACATCTAATCACATATCTAACAAGTGATATACAATTAATTTCAGCAGTTAAAACAAAATTTGTGCCAGTAAGAACATTAATTTGTGCTTGTATTACTTCTCTACCTAATGGTGTAATGTTGTCTCATCAAAATTATATTTTTATACTAAGTGTTTTTTAAATGTTCCGGTGCCTCCATTGGAACCACCAGCTTTATATGAATATTGTATCTTACATAATTTACATATTGCAACAGATTCATTAGTACCTTCTTTTTGAGCGATTTCAAAGTGATCACATATCTTACTTCTTTTGGCACAAGTCGGTTGTCTACTAGCTGCTACAGTGGCTCTGGATGACTCCACTTGTTGTCTCTATTGGGCTTTTGCAGCTTGGGCAGCATGAGGTTCAACAGGTTGTTCGGGTTGTTGCGGTTCCACGTTCATAGATGAACCACCAACATTGAGGTCAGCAAAAAAATCATAACTTTCATTTAACTCAGGAATTGGCACGGACAAATTCATTGCGAAGATGAACTAAGTGATAGACGACCCGGGACGAGACCCCTACTGCGACCAGCGCTGCTAGATGAAGATGCCATTATTATATAAGTAAAATGCAGATATCACAATAGAGAGAAGGATATGAGATAAAAGTATACAACTTTGAAAGAATGAATTATGTGGATTTACAAATCACAACACACATATTTATAGTTTTTTTCTATTTAAAAAAATTTAAAAAATAAAAAATCTGAACGTTTGGCAACGGCTATAAAGTCGTTGCTTTGCATGCTTTAATTTTTTTTATTTTATTTTTAGAATTACTGATTTCGGAATCGGAACCAGTGGTGCTACCGGTTTCAAGGCACGGAACCACTCCAGATCGATTAGCTTGGTTCCGATTCCGAACCAGGTTAACCGGTTAGATTTCAGGCCGGGTCGGATTGACCCGACCTGATAAGCACCCCTACGAACAACTGCTTAACTACACTAACTCATTTATTAGTTCCTTTCTTTCTTTAAGAAAATTTTATTTTATATAATCAAACAAAAAACCATTTATTCATATATATCATATCTAAAAATTTAGCTTACAAATTATTCATGATTATGAAAACGATTTATAAATTACTAAACTAATTAAAACCGCAAATAAATTTAAATTTAGTAACTTTAATTTGATCGATAATTATTACCTGGAAAAAGTGAAAAGTGACTTATAAATTAAATTCATCAATTTAAAAATTCTTCACGAATTTAATTTTTTAAAAGCTTTTATATGTATCAATTTCATAATTATTAATAGTTCATATATTACCTTGATAATTAATAATTGCCGTGTATGAATTTAGTTTCAATTAAATACTCTTTGGTTCTTGTACAATGTCGCATTTACTATAATATATCAATAATTTTAATTTACTGTAATTTAAATTTTTTACAAATCTAGATTTTATGCTATTAAATTTTTTAAAACTTAATGGTTCAATTTGTATTGTTATTATTATATATTTAATGAAGGACAACAGAAATACTTCAGTTGAGATATATTTAATAATTTATATATGAATTTTCATTTGATCATCAAAAGATAGGATCTTGGATGATCAGCTTTCTCAAGACCTTAGGCAGCTCCAGTAGCAGACCACAGAATACTGTTGTTTTGCTTGATGCAAGGCCAACGAAATTGATCTACCCAACTTCAGCCGCATTGAAGTGGAGTCGCGAGGAGCAGGTATTTTCATTGGATTTTGTTTTCTCGTCAATGCGTGAGGTTTGCGTACTATCTGATCGATAACTTGTTTCTTCCATTCTGTTGTTTGGCGCAACTCGCAAGGCAACCTTTTGGCCCAGATTTTAAGAATTTGCTGTATTTTTTAATATGAATCTATGTTCTTTCATGCCATGTGTAAATTTCTATTAAGATTAGTATTGATTTAAAGCAGTCAAAGCACATTTTTTTTGAAAAAAATAATGAAACATGATTTTAACCCCCATTTGTTGCAGGAATTGCTGGGTTCGTATCCCCTTCTTCTTTAGTCCTTGGACATACTGAAGCGGCCAAATTTATATTGGGGCATTTCAACAAATAGTTAACTACATGAGTCGGAGTTTCTCGTACTTTCTTCTCTAAATATCTGGCTGCACAATGCTCAAACCTCCATTGAACTCTCGCCACACAAGATACATGGTAAAGAAGGTCATTTATGGACATCGTACATTACCGCTGCACACTCAATGGCGATCAATGACCTCCAGCAAAAGAGTCCAAGACCGCAGCAAGAGCAAGCGGATCTATGACCTTGAAATTGCAACAGAGAAACACAAGGTAGTATCCAAAGTCCTTCATTTATTCGAAATTCTTAAGGGAGAGCCAGAACAGATCATACCGTTAAGAAATCTAGACCATGATCGCCAGCAAATCAATCTCCCTAAGCCCCACAAAATCTCGGATTTCCTCCGGAAATCACCTAAGCTTTTTGAACTTTACAAGGACCAAAGGGGGACTGTGTGGTGTGGGATTACTGAAAAAGCCGAGGAATTGCTGAGAGAGGAGGACAAAATGATTGAAAAGCATTGTGAGAAGGCCGCTGGGTTTGTGACTAGGATGCTAATGATGGCTGTAGACAAGCGGCTACCAAAGTACCAATAGATAAGATTGCTCATTTTAGACGGGATTTAGGTCTGCCGCTTGATTTTAGGAAGCATTGGTTTCATAAATATCCTGAAAACTTCAGGGTTATTCAGCCGTTAAAGCCATGCGATGAAGGAGAGTATTTTGAGCTTGTTTCTTGGAAGTCTAGTTGGGCAATCACGAAATTGGAAAAGACGGCTTTAGGATTAAAGAAAGTCTTGGATTGTGGAGATCATATCCCAGGAGTGCTTTCCCTACATTCCCATTTGAATTTCCTGCCAGTTATAAAAAGGTGTACAAATGATGTAATCCCATTGTCTCATATTGGTTGTTGATGAAAATTTAAAGTAGTTTATAAAGGCTTACAATGGACTATTATAACAACTTGGGTTAACCATTAGAGCGAGGACGAATACGAATTAGTTGCTATAGGAGCCCATTGTGTAGTCGCTCTTGCGCGGACCTAGGCCCGGGGCGAGACAGAATTGTATCAGAGCCGGTCACCGACAGAAAACACCGGGAGATAAGTGCTATAGGGGAAAAGTGCTACGTGCGTATGAGCCATCTCTTGGGCCTAAAAGGGCAAAGTGCTACACGACCGGGGCAACTCTTGAACCTGCGGGCAAAGTGCCACGTGCGTGGGAGCCACCTCTTGAACCTGCGGGGCAAAGTGCTACATGACGGGGGCCATCTCTTGAACCTGTAGGAGCCACCTCTAGATTCCCGGTGCCGGTGGATCGATGAGTTAGGTCGCGACGAAGACGTCACGTTCTAAAGGAGGGGTGATTGTAATACCCTTGTCCCACATTGGTTGTGGATGAAACTTTAAAGTAGTTTATAAATGTTTACAATGGACTATTATAGCAACTTGTGTTAACCATTTTCGTAGACGGATACAAAGTAGTTGCTATATGAGCCCATTGTGCAGTCGCACTTGCGCGAGCCTGGGCCCGGGGCGTGACAGATACGGTGGGAAGATCGAGCACTTCCGAAAGAGGGAGTATCTGTCTCCTTACGCAGATGTAGGGGTGGGCGCGGGTCGGGTTTTATCGGGTTCGGGTACCCGACTATCGGGTACCCTATATATCGGATAGGGAAAAAAATACCCGATCTTAACCCGATGTAGTCAGGTATCCGACTATCAGGTACCCGAATAATATCGGGTATCCGATGTCGGGTACCCAATAAATCGGATAAATTATTAATTGAATAATTTAAAAGAACTATATATACATTTTTTATACATTTAGGCCTAACAAAGTGCATATGCATAAAGAATAACACGAATAATAATAAAACTCATGAACTAATGTCTCAAATTTGGATAGAGAGAACCTTTTGTTTTTTAATGTAGGCCTATGAGGAATATACATTTTCTTTTCTACCTAGATTAAGGTTAATGGGCGGGTACCGATCGGGTTACGGGTAGGATTTTTCCTACTCGAACCCGACCCGATAAAATAAATTCGGGTTCGAGTACTACCCGAACCCGATTTTTTTTTAAAAAATACCCGGCCGATCCGATCGGGTCGGGTATCGGGTACCCGTACACAAATTTCCACCCCTACGCAGATGCTAGGGATTTAAAAGCTGGTTCCCTGGAGTTTGATAAGAGGGCAGTTGCAGTGATGCATGAATTGCTTAGTTTCACGATTGAGAAAAGGTTGGTGACTGATTAGACACATTTTAGACGGGAATTTGTGATGCCACGGAAGCTAGTGAGGTTTTTGCTGAAGCACTTTGGAATTTTTTGTGTGTCCGAGAGGGGGAAGAGATTTAGTGTGTTCCTAAAGGAGGCTTATGAAGGTTCTGAGTTAATTGATAAGCACCCGTTGGTCGTTTGGAAAGAAAAAGTCCTGAGTCATGTAGGTTACAGGGGGAAGAAGAAAAGGATAGAGTCTTTTGAGGATATCTCTGAAATGGAGGATAAGGTATTGGTTGGAAGTGATTACGATGATGACGGCGTTCGGATGGAACTCGAGGATAGGAAAACTATGCAGAGTTTAGAGATGTCTTCATGTGCAGATGGTTCTGAGATGGAGATATGAGGTATTTGTCGAACGGCCCATTTCAAGCTGAAACAGAATGACAAGATATCTTGCTCGAATAAAATTCAAACAATCCAATTGTGTTCTAAATATAATGTGAGAATTTACCAAATAAAACAAAACAAGTGTCACGGTTTTGAATCTAGCTATAAGATTGTTAGATGTCTTTGCTCAACTAGCACAGCCTTGATTTAATCGATTATAATCACGGGTACAAAAGTGATGTGAAGAAGAAAGGAAGAAAAGATTAAAAGAATGATAATAATTACCATATAATATAAGCGAGCAAGGATAACTGTTATAAGAAACAGTGTAATAATAGTACAGTGCTACTTTTTTTTTTTTTTGGATTTTTTAAAAGAATCTTTTACAGTTGGCTCTTATTTGCCTCGTCATCGCGGGGCCTCGTAATATTTTTCCTAACATTGAATGGCTCAATTTGAGGTGTCTTTCAAATTTTCACGCCATCCCCCGACAAGCTTATGTCGTGTCTTGCATTTCACCGTGCAGCCGTGGTTCATGGCATGGAGAGGTATGGTGGTGTCATCCGGCGGTATGGTGCTGTCTTTTTTGTTGTCTGGAATACAGTAGATCACGTGAATCCTGGGCATCATAATTCCTTTCGTCGTGGATGGTTTGATGACATGATAACTTACTTCCGTATTTTATGCCATATTATGTTCGTGGATGGTTTTTTTTGTGGTAATCTATTTTCCAGTGAGATGATCCAACAGAACTAAGTGGTAGCTGCTCCAGTGAGAGCTCAAGATTCTTGCCAATCAAATTTGACCTCGAAACCCATCCAGCTAACGTGCAAAATAACATAAAAACTATCAAGGTAGAGGATGATCTTGAAGTTGAATTAACACTTAGTATAGGCAATTGCACGAGGGAAAAGAAATCTAGATGCCATCAGCAGCAACGCAACTCACAGTATCTTGATTTGATAGGTTAAATAGGGTTGATGAAACTAGTACTACGTCAAGAATGAATTTAGGTAAAGAGGGAGCATATGGAGAGCCAAGTGCTGACTTAAATCAAGGTAATAGGCATCCATATTGGTTGTTTCAAGATTTACGTTTGCATAGAAGATGATTATTTTAGATTGTACAGAAAACGGAACAATTTCTAAGTTCGGAGTCTTCGGACTAGGATATTCACATGGACAATTTGATATTGTCATTTTGTACCCGTGATTATAATCGATTAAATCAAGGCTACGCTAGTTGAGCAAAGACATCTAACAATTTTATAGCTAGATTCAAAACCGTGACGCTTGTTTTGTTTGATTTGGTAAATTCTCACATTATTTTTTTAACATGATACTGTAGTATAGATAATTGTTCGTAAAAGATTCCATTATTTGGCCACATCCGAAATGAAATAACAGATTCCTAGATTCTTGTCAATATATGATCTTAAGACTCATGTGGATCAGCAAAGCCGTGATTCTTGGAATGGGGCTTCAAATGAAATCTTGAATATAAAAAGACTATTGGAAGGTCAAGGTTTATATTATATATGGTCATGATAATATAGACTAATTGGAAGGTCAAGGTTTATCTTATATATGGACACGGATGCATAGCTTATATGTTGTTTAACGCGGATATGAGGATTCAAACCAGGAAACACGGCAATATGATAAGCTTATGATCTTACCCTGATTTCCTGTCTGCAAACCAACTTGGTGGTGGTTTGCGAAAACACAGCAGTCCATGACCATGCAACCTTGCCACCTAAAACGTGATACCGATTTCTAAAGGAGAATATAGACCGTCAATAGTAATTGAGACATGCAATGAGATACGAGGTAACAATCTTCTAAAAAAAGGATGAGAGATGATGACAATTGGTTGACGAATCATTTTAAGATTCAAAATCCATAGCCATGTTATATTTACTGCAACATGAAGCCCAACCAAAGCAGGTAACACTAAATTGTCGACAAGTCTAGTAAACTGTTCCCTTCCATGCAGGTACTGAAAAGAGTAACTCTATTTGAGAACAAGACGATAAAAGAGGTCTTGAAAGTAAGTTGTTGCGACACTCTGTAGATCCATGTATTTCAGTATATCACCTCCTGCACCAACAAATCAATCCTCTCAGATACATAAAAAAAAAAGACAAAATCATGCGCTTGATATAAGAATAAGAAGACCAAAAAATATATGCAGGTTTACTAAATAACATTATTTTTAGAAAGGCTGATGTTTGCATTTAAGGAAACTGACACTCATAATTTAGACCCATTGGAAATCAAAAGGCAACCCACTAAAGGGAGAGAGTGAGATGGAAAAGTCTGGGAGGCAACAAAACCAAAATAAGATCAGAACAGGGAGTCAGAATATTTGAGGCCATAAGAGGCATAAAACTGAAGAATCATGGCCTATACTCTAAGACCACTTGAGTTAGTTTTTGGGCGCATAGGAAGCGTGACTTGGGTGATGTGGAATAGATTAGACTAACTTTCCCATATATAAAGATGTGTATATCCGGCTATCAATAGTTTAAGATTAATGATACATATCATCGAAATGTTGGTTTCAGATTCTGGCAATTAAGTACCTGAACATGATAAAACGAGCATATCCAATTATCAGCTGCCTCGCACGACTCTCTGAGGATCAAGCTGCCCACTGAAATAACTCGAAGGCACAAAGCAAAGTTCCTGCCTTCCTTTCCACTCTTCACCTGGCTTCAAAGTGATTGGATTTTCCACAGCAGCTGGCGAGACACACAGCATGCGCCGGTATTCATCATACCTAAAGTCTGTCATTGCCTTTGCCTTTTTATCCCAAGGGTTCCAGACAGCTGTAAGAATGATGATAGAAATATTCATCAAGGTACTGTAATTTGCTAGAGAAAATAAAGAAATCTATCTCGAGCACAGACTGATTAGAAGTGAATGAACTTTCCAAAGAAAAAAAATCAGATAGTTCATTTCACTTTTATCTGAGTGTATTTGTTGTATGGTTTTGAGGTTATGGAGCCCCTTAATCCAGCAATCGTAGTTAGGCAGATGCATGATAAAGAACCATGGAAGTTCGTTAGAAATTTAACCAAAAATCCATCTACATGGAAAAAGCATTCTTGCATTTCCTTCACCTATTTCTCCTTACATTCTAAGCAGATATAGAATTACTGGTATAAGACCTGCTTGGAATGTATGCACATGACTACAGCACTGATCTACAGCACCGATAGATCATAGGTTCCATAACAACTTGTTGCATCCCCATCTCCATAAAAAATAGACAATAGTTCCCGAGCAAGTGAATAGATATCTTAAAACTCACCAGCATCAGGAAGACCTTCTTTACGAATGACAAATGTTCGCTTCTTTTCATGGTCCAGAATGGCAATCTTTGTTGGTGTGTCGAGATATACCTTATCCACCTAATGAACATAAAATAGAATAGTGAGTGGTTGCTTAGCCAAAAACAACAACAAAAAAGAGAGGAGGCAAAATCATCATCGATCTCCTGAATTTACTTCCGATTCGAAAGTGAGTGCATCCCCTTGTTCTGTAAATCGTTCTCTGTTCTGCAAATTATCAAGATAATCCGTTGTTTCCAGTCCTTCAACACGTACTTCACTGAATAACAAGGAGTGCCGTGATTAAGACATGAAAGTTTGTAATACGTTCAAATTTATATATCTAACATGGGTCTGAAAGATTTATAAATATGAGGTGATTTGAATAATTCTAAGCATCAGTGAGGTAATGTGCCTAGCTTCTTATTAGCGTATCAGGACTGAAATGTCATAAAATAGTATAATATGACATTAATTGATATGCCAGTATTATTCTGACAAAAAAGGTTCAGTTTATACCAAACTCTATGCACAAGAACAGCATAATCCGATAATGAAAAATTCCTTTTTTTTATAATCCACCTTCAGAAGAAAGATTCCAGGAACCAGTAAAATACTAACTCTAGTTAGCACAAGACAAATCACTTGAACTAAAACAAACTTTAATATCCTTGTTCATATGATATCTACAAACCTGAACAGATTCTAGCATCATATTCATGGGCCCAATTGAGCAATTCGAGGAACATCATTTATTTATAACAAAAGTTCTTAGTACTCCCTCTCAAAAAAAGAAAAGAAAAGAAAAGTTCTCAGTACTCCAACTAACAAAAAAGAACAACAACACACAGAAGTAATCTTATCATTCCTTGTTGCATGAAAATTATTTTCCAGCAAAGGGCAGCCAGGTCAACAACATCCTGGATCATTTTGCACATACGCATGCATGAAACATGGAATGGTGCATGCACATACAGAGGAAGGAAAGAAAGAAAGAAGAGAAGAGAAGAAAAAAGAAAAGAAAAGAAAAGCTTGACAATTCATGCAATACCTGATATCCGAAACAGAGAAATAGGTATGATAAGCAAATGAAAATGTAAAAGGCTTTCCATTAGTGTTGATATTCCTGATACGAGATGTCAACATCAGATCTCCTGTAGGCCCTAAAGCAACCCTTAAGCGAAACTCAAAACTGCACAACATCACCAAATAGTCTTTCATGATTACATCTGAGAGAATTGGTGCCCTCTCAATAGAAAGAACTTATCAAGTCTACCTATGTGGCCAGAATGTCTTGTCGTTTTCAGTGGGCTTCAGTATCAAATCAACAAACGTCTTACTGGAGGAATTTGTTGGTAATGGAGGGGGGGAGGGGTCAATATTCCAAAACCTCTTTCTAGCAAATCCATGCTGCTCAAGGGATCCATGGTTTGAAAACTGAAAATGCAGAAAAATATCTTTATGAGGACCATGATTATTACAAGTGGAAAGAAACAGGGTTGAGATTGATACCTGTGGAAAGCAAAGAGGGATGCCACCGCGGATTGGGTTTGGAGGTTTGAAAACTGCCTGAAGAATAAAAATGATTTCAGCTATAACATTAAGGTAGGTATCACACATGTGAGCAGGTGAAGATAACCCCGTTCACCAAGGGAAACACAACATATCCTTTTAGTAATATCAAGCTACTGCCATTCACATGGAATAAAGCAGCAGAAATTGTTGCAATTAAACTGAAAAATGACGTCAAACGATGCTAAAGGAGAAATCGGTGTGCAGTAACCTGACAGGGCAAAACAATCAAACCAGTTCAGCCTGTGACGGAATTAATTCCTCCTCCAGCAAATAATCAAAAGGCCACTGAAACTTCAAATTTCCTTTACATTTCATATCAATTTCATTACGCGTACGAGGCATAGAGGACAAATTTATGATGTATGGCGTATCAGGAGACGAGACAAAAAATGAACTAGAGAAAATAGATATCAGCCATGTTGGAAATATCCCACATCAGATATCAACTCTCTGAGCCATTAACAACACATATTCTAAATCAAGTAGCAATTGAACTGAAGTCGATCGATGGACCAGATTTCAGACTTGAAACAACAAGACCTAGTTATGGAGGTGAAGAGCAATCACTTCCTTGAGGACTACACATTACCACCTATGAGAAAATGCGAAAATAATACATCATAATTATGTGATGAGATTAAAGCCTAACCGCAACCATACGAGACCCTAAATCCTTTAGAATTAGCAAAAAAGTAATCGAACACAAATATCCACATACATTTACAATGGATCGGGCTGCAAAATATGCGAGTAAGAACATCATAAGTCAGATGATTAACCTTAGTACTAACAAAAAGAAACTCCTCCCCACGCTCATTCTTCCATGATGTTACTTGACCCCCATACAGATTAACCTACAAATAGATTAAAATATATTAACTAATGAAATTTACAAACTGCAGAGGTAATAAGAAATTTTCACTTGAACGCTTGCTAACCGAAAAACATAAAACTAACAATACAAAATTTTCATATATTTTTAATCAATTGTGTATATCACATTGTTAAAAGACAAAGGGCAGGCACCAAGGAAGTTCACAGCTAGAGTAAGAAAAAACAAAATGTTGTCTATCATAATAAAAAACCAAGAATGTAACAACAGTTTCCAGCCTAGTTAAATTAGTATTTAATGAAAAATCCGAATTTTGGAACATGAATGTGAAACTTACTATATTTCGTGTTATTTCTTAATTTTAAGTTTGAATGGACTATTAAAATTATTAAAATTTGGCATTCAACTTTAGTGGATATTGGACAATGACTATAAAATGAACCAAGGATATCGCATGTACTTATTAAGGAAGCATGGTTCGTAATATTGGTTGTGGAATAGCAGGAACGGCCGTTCCCATTAAGAAACGACAACTCTGAAGCGACAAAGTTCCATACTAAAACAACCATTTTTTATGAATATCGGCGATTTTTTCGGTTGTCACACCGGCCATCACAGAGCTTTTTAAAAAAATTCACTTTTTCATTAAAAAATTATCCAGAAATTTCCAAATTATCTATATTTTTTTTTAATTTGAAAAAATTCTGGACCGTGTTGTGGAACCATGCTAGGAAAAGACACATGAAAAACATCTGATACACTTAATAGAACCTCGTGTAGCTACTTTTCTGATTAGATTTTTCCATGTATATAGAAGAGACATATAAGAAGATACGATCATCAAGCATATACGTCGAACCACAATTTAAAGAGAAAATCAATCAGAATATCCACAATTCAAATCAACAAATATGCCTAAAGTTCTTTATCATTTCCTGAAAACATGCCGATCCACATTTCTACCAAGATTTCGCGATTATACAAGGACGAAAGAACACGTCACAAGACGCCACTCATGAGTTAATGCTCTATCAGGCATCCTACTCTCCATTGCATAAATATACTAATTTTAACGTATTTCTGATTTAAACCAAAAGTTCTTGGTTCGGCCAAAAAGAATTACACGAATTGGAAATTTGAAGTAATCAGTTATCAAAAGGAACACAGTCAGTCGCCAGCGCGTTCCAGTAATTCTCGATCTATTATACATTCATATCAAAAAAGGAATACCGAGATCAACTTCATTCAGAAATCCACAATCATCACATCAACTTTCAGAATAAAGAAACACAAGAATGCCGATGATTATGATAATGAAAGAATAAGAATGATTTCATAAAAGGAAAGCGTAACGCAAATGTGAGGACGCGCGATGTAGTTTACAGCGGATATGCAAAGAAATGTATAAATTAAACCTCGGCGGAGTAGCCGCTGAAGTCACGGAGGATGACTTTCTCCAGGCCACCGGGACCCTTACAAATCTCCACCGCTGCCTTCTCAGAAGATGACGCCGTCGATGACATATCATCAGACGTTACTGATGGACTTCGGAAATTTCAGAATACTGTGAGTGTGAATGTATATGTATGGAGTAATTCAGTATCGAATTTCAGTTGAGTCTCAAGTTCCAGAAGCTGGAAATGTGTAACCGCTGTGGAGAACTGTAAATTTTTCAAATATATTTCTTTACGTACTTATACATTGGCACGTGAATGTGTTTACTTATTTCCATGTACCCCCTGATCTTTTTGAATATTTGATAGAGACTATTAATGTTTTTTTTTTGGCACTTGCATCCCCAACTTTTCCAAATCCTTCTGGTGTTTGCGTAATCACTAATCGCATTCAATTTCACATAGGCTGCTTAACGGATCGATCCGGTTCGAAACCAATCGATTCCAAACCTGATAATTTTAGAACCGGTCCGATCCGATAAGAAACCAGATCGGATCCGGTTCCAGATCCAACAGTTCCGGGTTGGACCGGTTCCAACACGGAGTCCAACCCGGAACCGTTAATTAATTAAAAAATATGTTTTTTTAAACAAAATCAGTTTACCTTTTAATGTTTTTTAAATTTGTACCGTTTTCAATCCGGAACCAGAACTGTTTAACCAGAAACCATAAACACCGGTTTCAATACCTTAGAACCAATCCGATCCGATAACTACTTGATCGGATCCTGTTCCTAATCGGTTGGACCGATATCGATTCCGAACCGGTTCCGTACCAACCCAATCCATTAACCATCTCTAATCATCTAAAATTTTCAATTTTTACTATTCAAAAAGTTTCCTTCTTAAAAGAAAACTCTACAATGATTTTTATCCAAAAGCCCATGAAATCAGTTGACTCAAAATCTAATATTTTTTAAAAGTTAATCTTTCTTTCAATGGAGTAATTGTTATCCTATAATATAAACTTTTCTTAAATTAATTTTAGCCAAATGTTACTTTGATAAAATTTAATAAATAAATAATATCAATTTTATCTTACAATTACTCTCTTCATTTATTTTTTTGACTAAGAGTGGGATAATCTTGTTAACATTATCTAGTTAATTTGATGTTATGCAGAAAAGCATTCCTCTTAATATCATCATCATCATTGTCGAATCAATTAAAAATGAACTTTTGTACATCAAATTTTCGACATTATCCGACAATTACTCTCTTCACTTTCACTTGCACTTTTACTTTTCACACTTGCTCATACCCATACTTCACATCCAAACCAAACAATCTACTTTAAATCTACGCTAAGACCTCTGGTTTTCCCAGATTTTTACTTGTTTTTTTTCTCCAACTGTGTGAAGAAAGAATCAATTTCTGTTATTTCCTCATTTTCTCACTATTTATTTTAAATATTTATTTATTTATTTTAAAAATGCCCATCAAGAGTGAATCGTCGACTCCGCCGCCGAGAATCGCGAAGATCGGGCCATACACTGTGTTTGTGACTCCTCCAGCTACACCCAATGCCACCACAAAACATATTTCTCCTAGAAAACCCGACCCTGTTGAGGACCCGATTCAGAAACCGTTTCAGCCCCCCACACCTCCCCCGGTCATGGCTCCACCCGCGCAGTTCTACAAGGAAAAGCCCTCTTCTTTTGCTTTCTTCTGGGATGCCATTGCAAAAGTCCAAACCGGTACCGTGTTGAGCTCCACGATTTTTTTTATTATTTAATTCTGAACTTTTTATTATTGACACCGTGGGGAAAAAGTCATAATTTTGCAAGTTGATATTTTGGTAGTGCTCTGTGTTGGTAAAATGTTGGCAGTTGTGCGAAAAACTTGGTTGTCTAATTTGTTTTCCGGTATAATTCTCACTCAGCGCATGCGAGTTTAGACGAGCAGGTGGCGCATTGGTTTGGCTTGAACCAGTCGAAATATCAATGGGCATTAGATGATTACCGTGAAACCAATGGAAAGGTGAGATTTTCATTTCATCTAGCAGTATTTTAGCTAGTAATTTGCAGCGCTGGACTCACCCACTAAATTTGTTTTTTTTCACTTAATAATAGGACTGCTAGATGAAGAATTGGATGTGTTATTGTTTTGGTTGCAGTTTATCCAAATTTTGCATTAGTTCAACTAACCTATATGTTTTTTTTAATTTGTGTTGCCGTCTGTGATTGTGCTTGAACTTACTACGGTATACAGATGAAAAATTAGACTATGATTATTTCGAGCTGAATTTTTTTGTATCTTGATGCCTCCTTTTGTAGCTGAAATTTGACAGGAAGCATATCGGATGCGAAAATTTAAGAGGATTTGGCCATTGATTTATCTAAGTACTGATTCATCTTATCAGATTTTCTACAATGTTGGCAAAAATCCTGAGATGGGAATTACATGCTCTAAAGATAAGATATTATGAGTTTATAAGTTCTTTGAAGAAGGAAGGATTCCCTGTAGTTTTTGGGACTATCTATGACATTTGCCTTTATATGCAATAAATACTATACTACCCTCAATAACAAACTGAAACATTTTATGAATTTGTGATCTTATTTCATGCAAAGAAATTGAGAGTATGTTTTAAGTTTAGATCAATCATCTTTTATGTTCCAAAAATTTGTTGTAGAATATAGATCGTATAAGATGTTTGAAATAAACATAGTATGACACTCTCCTTGGTCCTCTGAAAGAAAGTTAATAGAATGGTAGATTTTTCTTGTTTTAAGGATGGTACCAAGTTGAGATTCCATAGCAGACATGCTAATTAATATAAAAATGCTTTTGAGAATTTAGCACACTTTTAGGAACGGAAGGGGGGGATATATATAGAGGTGAGATTGTGTTATAAAAGTTGCATCAGGATGATGAACCAAAAAGTAGGCTACTGATGTAAATCTTGGATACGTTTGTGTGCTTGATGATGATTGCAGTATCTTACAAGAGGTGGACATTTGGATACCATCATTGCATTGCTATTTCTACATGCAACTTATAGGATTACTTGGTGATTCGAGTTTGCACAAGTAGGGAATAGTTGCTCCTCATAGGCTAGAGGGTTGACTTCGATGTGACAGTTGTTTGGATTGTTTCTTACGCTTATAAATATCAATATTATGTTTTTCAGAGCATATCTATGCAGCGATTCATGTTTGTGATCAGATTTGGAGTTTATTTTCTTTAAAACAAGTATCTTGTTTACCTGAGGCAATTATTACCGAGCCGAGCAAAGCATGTTGAATCCAGTGGGGTCATTTTCTCGTGTCTAGACATAGGAAGAAGAATAAGTTCCAGATTTGTGGCCTGTATTGTAGGTAAAGTTAGATCAGAGTTTATGTTCATCAGGGTTGCTCTCTTTATGGTTTAATGGGATGGGATTTTGATTTTTTTAAAACACTCTCATGTTCTGATATTTCTGCTTGGAAAAATTATCATTGATTGATGTAATGTATGTGAATCTTGAACGCAGAATCAAACAGAGGCAAAGACACAGGCTAAACCTGGCAAACTAGAGAATGTATAAACTGCTTGTGAGCGGGTAAGAAAGTTTAGATGTCTTTTTATCTTGTCATTTGCCCTTTGGAATTTGGTAAACCCTTTACTCGATAAATTTTTCAGGTTCATATGAAAAGGACAATGCATTCAGAAAGTCTCTCACGGTATCCCTTTTCTTTAACAGGAAATCGTCGTGGGGCGTTTTTATTATTGTGTACTACTAATTTTTTTTAGTTGTTACGGTAATGCATGAGCTAAAACATTGTAAGTGTATACCATTACCATGTTGGTATATGTGCAGAGCGAACTCCCTATAGAGTTGCAACCTGCATTTCGAATGGATTAATCAACTGCTATGTTTTCATTTACCTTTTTTTACATGTTGTTTCAATGGTAGTCCAAGATTTGGTATAGAATTGCTTCCCGATGTTAGAAAGCAGTAAATTATACGGTACACTTCATTTTATTTTGTTGCTTTCAAAACTTCAACATGACTTGCATGAAAACTTCTTCTGCTACACCCGAGTTCTGACTTGATAAATCCAACAGGCATGTAGGATAGAAATTTCCAACAGGTACCTACTTTCCACTGATAAATACTCAAACTGCTCGAGTTTTCTATTTCTTCTTCCACTGTCAGATGTCTTATCCATCGTAGGTGTCCAATAGGATCTTCGTTTTTGTTTAAAGCTGCTTCTATACTTTTTAGGATGTCCGAAAACTTCGATTCAGTCGAGATCCTATTGACCTAGAAAGTGAGAATTATCCTGGAGTTATTATTGAACCCATCTTCAGTTAATGATGGAAGTGATGTTGCACCAACCAAACAAGCCTTCCAAAACATTGGGTCACCGTTGCCAATGAGATAGATTGCGACATGCTGGAGCTTCACATATACAATAAAAAATCCACAATATTATATATTTACATAAATGGTTGCAATAAACCACAGCCTACATGTGAAACATTGACAAATGTAAAAGAATAATAGTAAATAAATAACGCACATCCAAATAAATTATTGGAATAGACATAATTCACAACAAAAATAGAATCTAATATTAATTTACTTTCATCATGTTGTCAACGCAAGATCACAAATTTCTGATCCAAGTTTTGCTTAAGCAATATAATTTCACTTATCATATAAAATTCCACACTACTAAATTTAAATTTGGAAATGGGATTGGCAAAGCTTAATATTTTACATAATATATACATGCAGATGTTTTATTCGATTAAAATCGTTCATACGGATCCGTAGAACTATTGATCAATGCCAACTGTTCTGGCCAAATAATTTAATATTGCCGAGAAAAGAAGCAGCCAGCTTCATTCTTCAGTGACTTGCAGTGCAGCAATAAGAGAGAAACATGTCTCACCATAAATATAAGCGATATGTATATCAGTATATGTAGTTTTCTTGAAGCCTAATTCAAAATATGTAATAAGAGAGAAACATGTCTCACCGTCTATTAATTACATATATCATGGACCAAGATTTTGATGATGTTGGGATTTTTGCGTCCCACATCGAGGGAGAAAGAGAAAAAGGGCCCACTCCTTCGTATAAAAAGAGGCTTGGTCCTTCATTTTTAAGTACATCAGTTAATAACATGTCTAGCAATTTTTGGCTTTAGATAGATTAGATTGAATAAATTCGTCTCTTGTTTAGAATCTTGTAAAATTCTTAATATGCTCTATTGTTTACAGTTGTGACTGAGCTTCCATATCAGGAATTTTTTTATCAGATGTCCTTGTAAAAAGAGATGTGCGAGTTATAAAGTGTGGCTAGTGGGAAAGCTTTGTGGGTGTGCTTGAGGTGAGGAGATAAATTGTGTACTTGTAATAATTTTACACATAGTGTATTTTCTTTTCTGGTCATGGTGGTTTTTTTCATGATTTGGGAGTTTTTCACGTTAAATCCTTGTGTCATTATTATTTCTCCTTTTTGCTTTCTTTTCCTATAAAAAGGTGCAGGTCCTGAAGGTGAATTTGGGTGGTAAATTCCCAACAAGTGGCATCAGAGCCTGCTATGATTGGTGTGGTAGGCGAATACATATTGACTAAGGAGGTTATGTCTAGGAAATCGGTTGTTTAAGTGGGACCATTGTGACCCCACCAATTTTCCTGAGAATCTTGAAGTTCTGTTTATGAAAGATCAAGATTTTTTCTTTCCTGTGAACTTACTTAGTGTGTACTATTCAAGTCTGCAATAAAATTCATCAAAGTATCACAAGACAATGTCAGGAAACATAGTTTCAAATGCAGTTAGATTTGATGTGGAGAAATTTGATAGGAAAATCAACTTTGGCTTGTGATAAGTGCAAGTCAGGGATGTGTTGATTTAATCTGGTTTACACAAGGCACTAAAGAGCATACTATTCCCGAAAATAGCAGTGGTACTAGTCCGACTGGTGGAATGACTAGTGCAACAAGCAAAGCTGGAATGAGCAATGAAGATTGGAAGGATCTGGATTTGAATGGAGCAAGTGCAATGCTTGGCCAAAAATGTTCTTGCAAATGTGCATGGAATGTCTTCGGCAAAGGAACTCTGGGAAAAACTGAAAGAGTTTTATCAGACAAAGGGCATATCAAACCAGATGTATCTGAAAGAGCAGTTTCATACATTGTGAATGAATGAGAGTACTATTATTTCAGCTCATTATAAGTGTTCTCAATGGCATTGTTTCAGAGACTGAATCTATTGAAGTTAAAATTGATGATGAGGATCAGACATTGAGACTCATCTGGACTCTTCAACGTTCGTATGAACACATTAAGCCGATATTGATTCATGGAAAGGAGAAAATTATTTTTTCAGAGGTTACTAGTAATCTTCTTTCTTAAGAGAATAGACCGGGCGGGAGTAATAGTACACATGAAAATTCTGTAATGGTGGCTCATAATTGGAAGAAGAAGTACTCTGTGAAGAAAACCTATTGGGTGTGTGGAGAACCTAACCACATCAAGAAAAATTTAAACAAAAGCTAGAGTGGGTTCGACAAATTACTCTGGATCAGTATTTGGAGATACTGATAATGAAGCTAACATCGTCTCCTCTCATGATGTCCTCTGGAAAAAGGACATGTACATTCTTATGACATGTCGATGTCCCCAAGTTGCCATGATGGATGAAGTGTAATGTTAGTGGATCCACAGTTTTGCGCATGGAATTGGTTTGACATTGATGCAGGGTGTCTGGTGTACATTCATGTTGACTGATTAACTTTCAGGAGAGCCAAAACGTGGGAGTTGCACCATAATTTTCAGCATGGTTATTTTTTTCGACATGGACCGAATTGAAAAGCTTGGAATGGCTAATTCCGAGTGGTATGCTTTTTATGGTGGATGATGGTAATTCTATATATTGAGAATTATGACTGTATTGCAGCTGCTAGTAGCAGAAGCTATATAGATCTCCATCGAGGTGGAGTGTTGTGAGACAATAAAGTCACAAGGTGGAGATGTTGAGACTCTTTCGTCCCACATCGAGGGAGAAAGAGAAAAAGGGCCAAGTCCTTCAATATAAAAAGGAGGCTTGGTCCTTCAGATTTAAGTGCACAAGTCAATAGTTTGCCTATCAATTTTTGGCTTTAGATAAGATAAATTCCTTTCTTGTTTTAGAATCTTGTAAAATTCTTAGTATTCTCTGTAGTTGCAGTTGTGACATCAGAAAAGATTTTATCAAGTGTCCTTGTAAAGGGGAGAGAGTGAGTTATAAAGTGTGGCTAGCGTAAAAGCTTTGCGGGTGTGTTGGGGCGAGGAGATAAATTGTGTGGTTATTAATAAATTTCCATGTAGTCGGTCCTGATAGTTTTTCTCCTGATTTGAGAGTTTTCCACATTAAATCATTATGTCATTATTTCTCATTTTTTATTTCTTTTTTCATAAAATATGCAGATCCTATGGTGAATTTGAGGATCAAATTCCCAACAGATTTTAGATTAAATAAACAAATAAATGACCAGACATTTGTACATAAATGTTGAGTCTTTTTTCAGAAGTCAAAGTTTCTTGTTGATAATTACAAACACGATGGTTATGGATGCAAGATATATATAAACCAATCTAAATACTTAAATCTTATTAATACATGCATGCTTGTGTGTGTGGGGTTATTTACAGGATCAGAAATCCGTAATTATGTTGATGAATTAATGACAAACTATAGATTTAGGATGTGTTCAGTGTATAGGATAAAGAAAATATTAATAATTAATCCTTCCAATATCCCACATTCCTCTAAAAATTTCAGGGATATTTGAATCCTTCGGCCCCTTATAAAACACGGAGAAAACAACCCACCTCCATGGTGGGTTGTGTTATCACTTATCAACCATACTCATCCGACAAGTAAATGACCATGCTACCACTCTATCCCATTATTTTGATTGTCATTGTAGCTCTTTCTAATGATAAAGACAGTATGGAAGTGAGAGCAATAACTGAGACGATAATGGTTTAGTAAGTAGGACGTTGATGTAACTATACAAAATACCAAAAGACGAGGATGGTGAGGGTAATTGAGCGAGATTTGAGGGTTATGTTTTTGTGTTCTGAAGAAATTTGCGAATTTGGGTGTGGATTAAATGAGATAACTGAATTATCTGTCCATGGGTTAAACTTTTCTTGAGAAATAGATACAATGAACATATATAGGTAAAATATGAATAATTAGGAGTTTAGGATTAAAAATTGAAATATTTAAACAGTTTTTAGGTGAATAATAAATTAGAAATGCAACGTGTTAAAATTTGAAACATATATGCTTTCTTGTTATTACATTCTTAGTAATAAAATGGTTGAGTGTTATTGCCGAAGCAATGTTTTGAAATTTTCAAATTTACACCTTGTGGTCAAGCCTTTAAAAGTTAATTTTCTAAATTTCTACAGTACAATTATTTCTTAATTAATTAATCATCATCTTTAGTAAATCAATTCTAATCATAATTTTAAAATCGGATCGAACCTGTGGTTGAACCGAAAAACCCGTGAATCAAATGAAAACTAGTCAAAGTCTTTTAAAAATCCAAATAAATCGCTGACTTTTTATTGAATCGTTATCTGTTTAAATTATTTATATTTTTTGTGTTGATTGTTTATAAATTGTAATCACGTACAATTTTTGTACAAATTATATAAAAAATTGTAGTATGTTTAAATTGTTTATATTTTATGTGTTCAATGCATGCTTAAATTTTGGGTTTGCACAAAATTAAGTTAAAATTGTTGTAGAGACTAAAATTAAAATAGTAATAGTTCTATGCCTGATTTATAATAAAATAATAATATTACTATATTAAATTATTTGTTAATATTACAAATTATACAAAATTTAGAGTATGAAATAGCCCGACGAGTTTTTAACAATTAAATTAAATATTTTAATTTACGCCCTACTAATTTTAACTTAGATTTTTGTATAGTCCAAATTTGAAGCATATATTGAACACAAACAATATAAATAATTTAAATTTAATATAAATAATTTAAACAGATAACAATTCAACAAAATTAAAATTGTTTATATTTTATGTGTTCAATGCATGCTTAAAATTTGGATTGTACAAAAATCTAAGTTAAAATTATAGTAATGACTAAAAAATAAAATATTTAATTTAATTATTAAAAACTCATCGGGATATTTCATATTATAACTTTTTGTATAACTTTGCATAAAAAATATGCATAATTACAATTGATGAACAATGAACATAGAAAATATAAACAATTTAAAAAGATAACAATTCAACAAAAACACATCGGTTTATTTGGATTTTTTATGAGTCAACTAACAACTAGTTAATCAAAACACTCGAACCAGCTTTCACTCCGTTCATGGGTTTTTCGGTTTAATCACAAGTTCGGTCTGGTTTTTAAAATTATTATTAGAATATTGATTTACTATATTTAAAGATTGTGATTAATTAATTAAGAAATAATGGTATTGTAGGAATTTAAAATTTTAATTTTTTAAGGGTTTGACTACAAGGGGTAAATTAAAAAATTTTAAATTTGCTTTGGCAACGACATTTTGTGCTTGGGCAATAACACTCCCCTTGTGAAAATGTAATCTCTAATTGTAACTCAATTTTAAAAAGGAAAGCAGAAGGGTTAGTAATTATATACATGTCAAGATAATACACAAAATTAATTCATAATTTTATAAATCATATCAAACAATATATAAATTATTACACTATAGCATTTATCCTTATCTTCTAACTTCTTATTATCACTCTAATATACATCGTTCATATATCTTATCACTCAAATCAAACAATACCTTAATTAATTCTTCTATCCCATCTCATGAAAAGATATAGATAAATCCCAGTATCACCTGATCAATTCAATTAATGTCGAATTAAATAAAATTTTATCAGAAAAAGGAGAGATTGTTTGACTATGTCAAGATCACATTCGGTATATGCGAATTTGATTTAAAGAATATAGTGATGAATGTTTCTAATTTTTTTTTTTTTTTTAAGTACAAGCATTTGCATAATTGCATAGAATTGGGAGAGGGTTTTTTTTTTCTTTTTAAAAAATAATCAATGAATTAATTAATGGTTATATTTATTTTTTTAAAAAAATTAAATGACCTATCAAAATCTAATTTTTTTCATAAATTAACGTGTTTTGAAAAAAAATTGATATTATTTTGGAAAAGCTTTTTACCATTGGCATTCTTGCACCAATTAGGAAAATACTTGTAGACTGAGTGTTTGTAAAGACAAAGATATATAAATATATGTATATATATGTGCGTTAATATTTGTAAGATCTGGTGTATAGAAGTGGATCGCATCAATTATATATTTAAAATATATATTGTGGTGATTATTATTATTATTATTATTATTACAATATGGATCATCAGCTTTTAGGAGAATTCTGATATTATACATGAAACAAACCAACACCATGGATTCGATAGCTCAAATTGGAAGCTAAATGCTGCAGCAGTGACCATTGCCAAATGATAGGTCTGCTTCACTAAGGAAAAGATGCCAGATGTACCCCATTTACTTGTTCTGTCCATTTTAAATTTGTTTAATAATTAATGAGAAGATATGTTTTATGATATGTCAAATCTCTTCACTCTAACAAAGTCATGCACAATCATTAATTTTTAATGTCAAATTGTTACGTCCAGAGAATTGGTATGGATAAGATACGATCATAGGTCTTGGAAAATACCTGTCTCCCTTCATTTGGATGTTTAAAATATAGTGAGTATTCCAATTTAAAATAATGACTTAAGATCGTATTTGGATTGAAAGATTTGATTTAAATTAAATGATTTGAAATCTAATAATTTAAAATTCATAAATTTAAAATGATATATAGTTTGTTGTTATTTCAATCATCCAAAATGCAAAGAAAATGCATTAAAATGAGGAATTTGAAATATCTACTTCAATTTTTTTTACCCAAACATAAAAGATGAATTTAGCGAGGAATTCGAAATGCTCTTGTTACCTGGAATTTGGGTACTTCCCAGATGAACAATAGCTCTTCCCACCCTGAGATGAGTTGTCCTGAAAATAAATGAGTTAGAAGGGAGTCGGAGAAGGTTCTCCGGCGAGGCCCCTCCGACGATCAAGCCCAATATAGGATAGAGGGAATAAAAGCTTTAGGCAGGAAACATAGCAGAAAAAATTATCCATCTGTGCAAACCTGATGCCCTATATATATACTGTGATGGTGAGAGAGAAAACCAACATATAACGGCTTGCAGGGGCCTTGGGTGACAATCGTGAACACGCAACTGAGAGTCGGTGTCCCAGGGAGGGGGACCACGGGCAAATATTGTACCTCTTGTACGACGCGCCACCTATGAGATCTTGATAGTACTGGTAGATATTCTTCATGTACTAGTCACTCTTTGATTGGCTTATTTATGAGTGGTCATCTGCCAGGAATAAAACTCCAGTTATAGACAGCTTGGATGGGAGGGACCACACTAGGGCTCACGAGGTCATTTAGCCAATGCCGAAGAAGAAACTAGGGGAATTGTTTAAGGTTGGGATATCAGCCCGGGTACAGTCTCGATTACTATGCAAGGTTGCCCCTTTTTTCACAGTCTGGGCTGGGACGACCTGTGAATACGTAGAGCTAAGGACATGTGTCGAGCTGAGGACGTGCAGACATGCCGAGCTAAGGAAAAGGCAGTGGCCGCGGAGCCTCTTCACCAGCCCCCCCCCCCCCCCCAACCCCCACCCCCCCCCCCCCCGAGGTCTTTGGTGAACCCTCCTCTACCCAATTTTGAGGTGGATCCTCGGGACTTGGTCCAAGCCGGACTCCCTGATGTGACTAGAAATAGACACATCTATTGCGTTTAATTGTCTATGATTTGGTATATTTTGATGGATAAATTGATACATATGATACCTAATCATATATTTGTGTAAATGTAGGAAAATGTGAAGAAATCAAGCTAAAATGACGAAAGAAGGAATAGAATTGAAGAAAAGAGGAAAAAACGGAAATCGAAGAGAATGTCGCTCCTTTATCCTCAAATTTTATTATGTTCGATCCAAGTTTTGGAAATATGGTCCATAGAAAAGTTGTAGAACTTTCTGTTATCTTCATGTGGAGAGTTGATTCGTCGAATTCGGAGTTCGTATGAGAAAGTTATGGCCACAATACGAAACCCGCCAGAAAAATTGAAGGCTCGGCGATCGATCGGCAGATTTCGGCGATCGATCACCGAGACAATCTGCCTGAAAAATTAAAAAACAGTAAAGGCTGGCGATCGATCGCCAACCATCCGTGATCGATTTCTAGCAGGGTCCGTGAACAACAAGGAAATCTCATTTTTTACCATCTTTTGGAGAATCTTTCCCACCTATTTACTTCCCTACATATACAACTCGAAAATCAGACTTTAGGGGCATCTAGATAGTTAGGGTAGAGTAGTTTAAGATAGTTTTACAATTTTTCTTTCAATTTGTTGAAGACGGCTACGAAGATCGAAACAGAGGCGAGATTGACGACCTCGGTGGAGTGGAGATCGGATTAGTTTTCTTTCATTTTCTTTTATTTTTCATTTTCTTATTAATTATGTTTAGCTAGTTTTAATTCTTGGTTGAGGAAGACTAATACCTTGGATTGATTTATCTTGGAGAGATTCCTACGCTTTTGTTTATCGATTTTACTGAATATCATTATTTTTCTGATTTTGTTGATTTGATTGGTGTTTGTTTATTGGATTGACAACCTAGTAACTTGCATATAATCTATTGCTAATTGGATATCAAATAAAAGATTGTTTGAGTAATCTAATTGAAGAAGCAGCTAAGATTGATAATTGTCTGCTGTTGGTGTTATTAAATTCTTAGGGAAACCATTTACTAAATTATATAAACCACTTATGTTTATGTTATTTAGATTCATCACTCACTAATTTTGAATGGTGTCATGATTTTAATCTTGAATATGCATATAGAGATTGATTGATTGATGAAAGTTAAATTAGAACACTTGGACTAATTGACTATGAATAAGGTAAGTGAGGAATTAGATTTCAAATTGATGAATATTATATTAAAATTGAGTCTTTTGTGAATTGATGAAATAGATGATAATTTCTAAGGTAGAGTCGTCTGATACCAAGAATCGATTTCATTAGTTAATCTTTGTTTTTAATTTTAATTAGTATAATTCACTCACAACCCCATTGTTTAGTTTATTGTTTTGCTTTTGATTTCATTAACACAAGAATTCATACCTCCTCGTGGGATCGATCCCTACTCACACTACTAAATTTTTGTTATCAATCTTGAGGATTGAGTGGGGTTAATTTGGGCGTACACGATAAGCGCACACCGCTCCACTGGTGCGAGGTGATCAGTTCTCGAGTTTCAACGGAGGCTGAACCTTTACTGCGCTCCTACTTTATTCCCCCTGACCATGAGGTACGGATACCCAGAGCATGGCAGCAGTGGCTGCCTTGTTCCAATCCCTAAATCTCCAGTTTTCTCCTCCCCTTCTCCATTACTTTTTCCAAGTTTAAAACACAACATTCCTCGGCCTATTCTACTTTGGAGCTAGGCCGTCATGCAAATTTTTAGAAAAGATACCTAGTTCCCACAAAGGATGGAAGGAGACCTATGTTTTTGTCAAGCCACCTCGTCCTTGGTCCTGTCCTATGTCTTGGAGAAATTCCCTTCCCGAGAGCCGCTCACTCCCCCACAGATATAAGGGTCACATCAGCTATAGGGGGCCGACGCTTTGATACGACTATCCTGATCCGAGAGGACGTACTTAGGCGCTACATGTTGAGCTCTCATCCAGCTAGTCCTCTCCCTGGTACGTCCTCGCCTCGGATATTTCCTTACCTCGCCTTCAACCTCTCTATACCTCTTTCATATTCTCTTTACTATTTTACTTTCTACTTCTTGCAGACAACATGTCGTTAAACCAAATGCTCTCCGCCATGGTTTCCCAAAAGAAGAAAGGGAAGGAAAAGGTAGTCCCCGGATCCCCTGTTTGTACCCGCATCCCGACATTACCTGAGGTCCTAATACCAACTCAAACTTCTACCCCTCCAGAGAGGAGCGCGAGTGGTGCTCTCCAGGCCAGCAAAAAAAAAGAAAGGTTGAGAAAGTGGTCCAGGCCCCATCCCAGGAGGAGGTGGCAACTTCCCCTCTGCGTTACATAGGAGAGGCGTCAAATGATTCCATCCAGAGCCCTCAATCCGCCTGTTCTGCAGGAACGGGCTCTCTTTGTCTTCCAGTGGAGTACACCAAATCCACCAGTTTAATCAACGATCATGTTTCGGTGCTACCAGCAGAGACCCTAGAGTGTCTGACCACCTCCGCGGACCAACAGGTCATGGCCGGGATGAAGTAGAGACCCTTGGCTCAGGACGATCTAACTCGAGCCTTATCAGTAAGTGTAGCCCTTTCCATTTTTTTTTGGCCTCATAATTCTTGGTTTGCGGGGCTTGATAATGCTACGTGAGAGTATTCGGCGGGGAGCTAACTATGGCCAATCTTCGTCTAACCAGGAGAAGAGTCCGAGATCTTAAGTCCCGGGCTGAAGCTGCTGAAGCCGAACTAAATGTGGCCCGGACAGATCTCGCAGAAAAAATGGAGACAACGGGTGCCGAGTTGACCAAGCTACAGGCTGAGGTGGTACACCTCCGACAGGTTATTTCTGAGAAAGATGCGGCTTTT
This sequence comes from Haberlea rhodopensis, assembly GCA_907163345.1. Lineage (NCBI taxonomy): Eukaryota > Viridiplantae > Streptophyta > Magnoliopsida > Lamiales > Gesneriaceae > Haberlea > Haberlea rhodopensis. The sequence continues at coordinate 8,318,661 of CAJQUN010000001.1, read as the reverse complement.
ACTCATGCGTCTACAGAGCTGGAGGATCTCGATCCGAGCTGAAGGGCTACGTGGATGGGGAGATCGGGAGGAATGAGGCATTCATGACGTCGGAGGAGTTCAAGGGGCTTCTTGCCACCAAAGCATTCCAGTTTCTTGACTTATGGTTTGAGGGATGTAAGGACCAATTCAAAGCTCAAGGCTTCCTCCAGAGGATCAAGACCCGGATGACTTTCTAGATCTCAACGCTGTCATAGCCACTATCCCCCCGACTTTATAGAGAAATGATGTGTGTCCTCGTTTTGTCGTTGCCCCTTTTGTTGACCCCGTGCTTGTACAGGTTTAGGTTGCTGGATCAAATATTCCGAAGTTTAAACCCTGGGTAGGGCTGTATTTCTTTTTACTTAATGAAATTCCTTTTTTCTGTCATTTTATAATTCTTTTACTTTACCCGGTGTGGTGCCCTCTCGAATTAACTGTTAAGACTCAAACCAGATGGGTTAGTCTAATTAAATATTAAACAAGGCTCATCCGCTGTTGAGCAGGGTTGGCCAGTGAAAATCGTGATATTCTCCCGTGTTGCAGAATTAGTAGACAGGACCGTCCTTCGATGGTGACAAACTCGAGTTAAGGAAGAATAAGACGACAATATGTGCCATAAATTAGTACCAGGGCCTCGTTCTCCTTGGATTTTATAGTGACATGGCTGACATGCACTCAATGATGCCAGGACAGACCTTAGTAATAAATTTGTGCCAGGGCCCCATTCACATGGGCTTTATAGTGACAGAGCTGACTTGTACTTAAGATGCTAGGGCGGACTTTAGCAATAAATTTGTGCCAGGGCCTCATTTATCTTGGCTTATAGTGACAAGGCTGACATGCACTTAATGGTGCCAGGGCGGACCTTAGCAATAAAATTGTGCCAGTGCCTCATTCACCTGGGCTTTATAGTGACATGGTTGACCTGCACTTAATGATGCCAGGGCGGACCTTAGCAATAAATTTGTGCCAGGGTGTAATGCCTCGATTTGTTATATACACGTGTGATATGATTATGGTGTAATTATATCAATTGGCGGTATGATATTGGGGGTTCGGGTGGAACCAAGAATGAATTAATACATGTATGAAATGATATATGGCAAGGGCAAGGAATGAAACATGGTGTACAATGATTTAATAACATATCAAGTCATGAACTATGAGGCATTTGATTATGCATGTGACTTTCATGTGAATTGGAGTTGTATTTGAATTTGAATTTCATTTCATGTACATGTTACATAACATGTCATTAACTCCAAATGATATGAGAACAAGTGGTTTAGGGAAACTAATGACCTTATATCAAGGTGATTTAGGGAGGAGAATCACATAGTTCTCATTTTACACCTACTAAAACACTACACAAGCTTCTCTCCATCTCTTTCAAGTTCTTGTTGGTTTGAGCTTGGGCTTCACTTGTAAATTGAGCTAGGAAGGTGTGTGAAGTGAAATTGTACCATCTTGGTAAGAAAATCATGGTTTTACACTTGAGTTATGTCATTGATATTGATGTATGTGAAGTGAAATATAAAAGGTTCATGTGAAGAATCATAACATGTTTATATGCTAGTAATTGGATTGTAAGATGGGGGAAACATGTTGTTATGGTCTTGGGGAGTACATGAAACTTATTTCCATGTTAAATTTCGAGTTGTAGGAGAAGAGCTAGGAAGATAAGCTCAAAATCGCCATGTTCTGAACTTTCTGGACATCGGCGATCGATCGCGTTGTGGCGATCGATCGCCGAGACAGGGCAAAATATAAGGCGGTTTATACATGTAGCGATCGATCGGTGAAAATGTGGCGATCGATCGCGAGCAACAGAACACTTTGGCGATCGATCGCCAAGTTGTTGCGATCGATTGCGAGGAGACAGAATGTTTTGGCGATCGATCGGTGCTGGTAGCGATCGATCGGTGCTTTAGGAAAGTTGAAAAATGTTATAGTTTTGTAGAATTTGATTTTAATGCCTATGATAACATGATACATTGTTGGCATTGTTGTAGCATCATCTCAGGGGACGGGACAACGAGGCACGTAACCAGTGACGCCTAATTTAACTCATTTGTGTCGCAGTACAGGTACGTGTCGACGTACGGAGTATAGATATTGTATGATGATGTTATAAGATTGATATCATATGAATTGTGTTATGTTAGTATCATATGATTAGTAGTATCATATGCCTTACATTCATGGATATCATATGTATGTGAGATATACGCCTGGTTTGGGTATATGCTCGGTTATGTATTTGAGATATACGTCTGGTATTGGGTATATGCTTGGTTATGTTACATAGAGATATACGCCTGGTTTGAGTATATGCTCGGTTATGTGACAGAGAGATATACGCCTGGTTTGGGTATATGCTCGGTTATGCTATATAGAGATATACACCGGTTTTTGGGTATATGCTCTGGCTATTATCATTTGAGGACAGTACTATGATATGTGCTGCTAATATGAAGATGTGAGGTGGTTCCACTGACATATTGAGCTGAATAGGCATATCATTTTAGTCTCGTGATAATAGGGTACTTGTTGAGACATGTCATGACATGGTGCATTTGTGGCTGCATTATACAGAACATTCACATTAGATGATTTATTGTGCTTTATCATTGTTATTGTTATTGTGTTTTGATATCGCACTGAGATAGTTGTTTATCTATACTCACGTTTTGTGAATGTTTCTGTAGGATTGCATAGACGTGGGAATCGTGAGTTTTATTCCGCTGCGAGGTGAACCACTGCATAGGAGTTGTACTAGCTTAGGTTGTTAATTTTATATGTAGAAAAAGTTAGTTGGTTTTTGTACTAGGGATTTGGTACATCTGTAACAACTTAACTAGTAAGATACTCTAAATCAGTGCATGTTTTTACTTAATTCAGACTCACGTATGTATGCTTAATTGATACATAATGGATTAAGTAATAAGTAATGAGGACCCCACATTAGTGGTATCAGAGCAGTGGTTCGAGAACGGGGTGAACATGGGTAGTGGAAGTGTATTAGGGAGTTACCTAACCACTTTGAGAATGGTACTAGCATGTTAGTATTTGGAATATGATGTTATTCTAACATGTTATATACTTGTGAATGTTATTGTTAACCCTTGATCTACAGCTATGACAGACAGAGGGTATCATGAGGATGTTGGGGATGCCATGAGTGGCAATGCGAGTGTGGGGATGGCGCCTGTGCCACCACCACCGATTGAGCAAGGGTCAGTAGAACATGTATTGTTGCCTGGAGCTTGACGCAATTTTTGAGTTATCAGCCACCCATGTTTGAGGGGACTGAATCAGGGGAACGGTCAGAGGAGTGCCTGGAACGTGTGGAACATATCTTTGTGTCAGCACCGTGTGCCAAGACTACTTGGTTACGTTTAGCTGAATTTCAATTAGCGAAGAAAGCTATGATGTGGTGGAAATCCACAGTGCTTGAGTTGAGGGCTCAAGGACAGACAGTTAACTGGGATATGTTTAGAACGAAGTTCTTGGAGCATTATTTCTCTGTTGCTGCAAGGCAGAGGAAAGAGGATGAATTTACAAATTTGAGACAGGGATCAATGACAGTATCTGACTATGCTGTGCATTATTCTTCTTTGCTCCGGTATGTGCCACATATCGCTGTAAACACAAAAGCAAAGATCAGACAGTTTGTGAAAGGATTGAAGCCTGAATTATTTGATAGGGTCATGTCCAATAACCCTACATCATATGAAGAAGCGTTGACTAGAGCCGAGATGACTGAGATTGCAGTAGGAGTATATAAAGATGTTGGACAAGCCCAACCACCTACATCTGATAGTATGAGACCTAGAGGAGAACCATTTAAATCACCACGAGGTGGTGCATCTTCATCTAGGTTTAGTGGGAAACATTTTGGACCACGGAAAGGGGATGACCGAAGAGCAAAGGGACAGTTCCAAGGTAGTAGTAGTGGCAGTGGTGTGCAATGCTTTAAATGTGGTGGACCACATGTGAAACGAGATTGTCCTCAATTAAATCCAGTAGTTTGTTTCCGTTGTGGGAGGCCAGGACATGTGATCCGTGATTGTCCTCAAGTGGGTGGACAACAGAGAATAGGACCCATGTCGGAAAATACAGTACAACAGAGACCACAGGGTGTACCGCAGTCTGGTGGAGGACAGAGGACAGGAACACCTCAGGCTCAGGTGTATGCACTGAATAGGGAGGAAGCAGAGGCAGCTCCTGATGCTGTGATAGCGGGTAAGTGTACTTTATTAACTTATCCAGCTTTACTTTTGATTGATACTGGTGCATCACATTCTTTTATTGCACAAGCCTTTATTGATCAGTATCATATATGCTCGTCTCCACTGTTGATGCCTCTTTATGTTTCGACACCCATGTGAACTACTGTGATGACTTGTCAGAGTGTGTCTGATTGTGCGATTCAGTTTGAGACTGAGTATGGGCTACAAGCTGATTTGATTGTATTAGATATGTCAGATTTTGATTGCATCCTTGGAATTGATGTGTTGAGTAAATATCAATCGGTTGTGGATTGTTGTCAGAAGATAGTGAGATTTCAGTCTGATACTGGAAATCAATGGTTCTTCTATGGCCAAGGATCGAGGGCAAGGATTCCTTTGATATCAGCAATCCGAATGTCGCGTTTGTTAGAACGTGGACATGCGGGTTATTTGATTTATGCCCTGGATATAACTGAACAGAAAAGAGAAAGGAAAGTGGAGGAGATACCAGTGGTTGCAGAATATGCGGATGTGTTTCCAGATGAGATACCTGGATTCCCACCGAGTCGAGAAGTGGAATTTGGTATTGATTTGATACCCGGTACTTCTGCAATTTCACGGGCTCCTTATCGGATGGCGCCAACTGAATTGAAAGAGTTGAAAACTCAATTGCAAGATTTATTGGACAAGGGGTACATACATCCTAGTGTATCGCCTTGGGGTGCTCCGGTCTTATTTGTTAAGAAGAAGGATGGGACAATGAGATTGTGTATTGACTATAGACAATTGAACAAGGTAACGATAAAGAATAAATATCCTCTTCCTCGTATTGATGATTTGTTTGATCAGTTGCAGGGATCAAAGATTTATTCTAAGATTGATTTGAGGTCAGGATATCATCAAATACGTGTGAGGGAAGGAGATATACAGAAGACAGCATTCAGAACTCGTTATGGACATTATGAGTTTCTGGTGATGCCATTTGGAGTGACAAATGCTCCTGCTGTCTTTATGAGTTTAATGAATCGGGTTTTCCAGGAATACCTTGATCGATTTGTCATTGTCTTTATCGATGATATACTGATCTATTCACAGAGTGAGGCAGAACATGTTCAACATTTGCATATGGTATTGCAATTGTTAAGGACACATCAGTTGTATGCCAAACTCAGTAAATGTGAGTTTTGGTTGACTAGTGTCGGCTTTTTGGGACATGTAATATCAGAAGAAGGTATATCAGTTGATCCAAAGAAAGTGGAAGCAGTGTTGAATTGGTCAGCACCTACTTCTGTGCCTGAGATTCGTAGTTTCTTAGGTTTGGCTGGATATTATAGACGGTTTGTTGAAGGATTTTCAGCGATTGCCAAACCATTGACACATTTGACACAGAAGGGAGTACCGTTTCGATGGTCAGAGACTTGTGAGCATAGTTTTCAGGAATTAAAACATCGATTGAGTACAACTCCAATTTTGATCATTCCATCTGAGCATGACAGGTTTGTATTATATACTGATGCATCTTTACTTGGTTTAGGTTGTGTATTGATGCAGAACAAACATGTAGTGGCTTATGCATCACGACAGTTGAAGCCACATGAAATGAGATATCCAGTGCATGATCTGGAATTGGCTGCCATTGTCTTTGCATTGAAGATATGGCGACATTATTTATATGGTACGCCGTTTACCATATACACAGATCATAAGAGTCTAAAATTTCTATTCACTCAAGCGGAGTTGAATATGAGACAAAGGAGATGAATGGATCTGTTGAAAGATTTTGATTGTGAGATTGAATATCATCCAGGAAAAGCTAATCTTACAGCAGATGCCTTGAGTCGAAAAGTACATCATACGGCTGATGAGATGATTCATTTATCCGCATTGATGACTTCTTGTTGTACTTTGGGTTATGATTTTGATGTGGAAATAGAGCCAGTACGGGTATCAACATTGTTGGTTGAACCCGACATTTTTGAGAAAATCAGAACGGCACAACTGACTGATGATGAAGTACAACAGTGGAAGGAAAGGATAAATCAAGGACAAACATCTCAATTTGTACTTACAAATGATGGAACTTTGAAGTACAGAAACTGTTGGGTAGTACCTGCTTCATTAGGACTACGCCAAGAACTACTACAACGTGCTCATTGTAGTAGATACAGTATACATCCTGGAGGGAAGAAAATGTATCATGATTTACGTACACAATTTTGGTGGAAACGTATGAAACAGGATGTGTTGAGTATTGTGAAACGGTGTTTGATCTGTCAACAAGTGAAAGCGGAAAGACAGAGACCAGGAGGTGAATTACATAGTTTGGAAATTCCATCAGTGGAAATGGGAACATATCACGATGGATTTTGTGACTCATTTGCCACGGACGTCTTCTGGTTGCGATGCTATTTGGGTGATCGTTGATCGACTCACTAAAGTATCTCATTTCGTGCCATATTGTATGACATTTACATATCTGAGAATGGCACAGTTGTACATTCAACATGTAGTGAGACTACATGGTATACCAGTTTCCATTGTATCGGATAGGGATCCGAGATTTACTTCTCATTTTTGGGAAGGGTTACAGACAGCGTTGGGAACTGAAGTGCGGTTGAGTACAGCATATCATCCTCAGACAGATGGACAAACAGAGCGTACGATACAGACGCTTGAGGATATGTTGCGTGCCTGTGTATTAGAGTTTGATACCTCTTGGCAAGAGTCGTTGCCATTAGTAGAATTTTCATATAACAACAGTTATCAGTCTAGTATACAGATGGCACCATTTGAGGCTTTGTATGGGCGACGATGTAGATCGCCATTGTATTGGGATGATGTGGATCAGTCTTCCTTACATGGACCGGATATGATTCATGAAATGGAAGAGAAAGTAAAGATAATTCGATTGAAACTTAAAGCTGCTCAGGACAGACATGCTGCTTATGCCAATAAGCGACGTAGACCACTTGAATTTCAAGTTGGTGACCGTGTGTTCTTAGAAATCTCACCTTTTAAAGGTGTAGTACGGTTTGGTAAGCGTGGCAAATTGTCTCCACGGTATGTTGGTCCATATGAGGTGTTGCAACGTATTGGTACGTTGGCATATCGATTGGCACTACCACCGGCCTTGAGTAGTATTCATGATGTCTTTCATCTTTCACTGTTGAGGAAGTATGAACCAGATCCGAGTCATGTATTACAGATACCTGATGTACAGTTGGATACAGATGTGTCGTATGAGGAACGACCGGTTATGATCTTGGATCGAGCTGAACGCAGGTTGCGTAATAAAGTGATTCCTATGGTTAAAGTACAGTGGGACAGACGGGGTGTCGAAGAGGCAACGTGGGAGACGGAGCATCATATGATGCAAAGGTATCCGAATATGTTTTCTGGTATGTTGATATGTGATTTATACATGTTTCTTATGTTCCATATATCATATATGTTCTTATATGGCGCATGCATTAGGATGTTTGTATAGGCAATTTCGAGGACGAAATTCAATGAGTGGGGGAGAATTGTAATGCCTCGATTTGTTATATACACGTGTGATATGATTATGGTGTAATTATATCAATTGACGGTATGATATTGGGGGTTATGGTGGAACCAAGAATGAATTAATACATGTATGAAATGATATATGGCAAGGGCAAGGAATGAAACATGGTGTACAATGATTTAATAACATATCAAGTCATGAACTAGGAGGCATTTGATTATGCATGTGATTTTCATGTGAATTGGAGTTGTATTTGAATTTGAATTTCATTTCATGTACATGTTACATAACATGTCATTAACTCCAAATGATATGAGAACAAGTGGTTTAGGGAAACTATGACCTTATATCAAGGTGATTTAGGGAGGAGAATCACATAGTTCTCATTTTACACCTACTAAAACACTACACAAGCTCCTCTCCATCTCTTTCAAGTTCTTGTTGGTTTGAGCTTGGGCTTCACTTGTAAATTGAGCTAGGAAGGTGTGTGAAGTGAAATTGTACCATCTTGGTAAGAAATTCATGGTTTTACACTTGAATTATGTCATTGATATTGATGTATGTGAAGTGAAATATAAAAGGTTCATGTGAAGAATCATAACATGTTTATATGCTAGTAATTGGATTGTAAGATGGGGGAAACATGTTGTTATGGTCTTGGGGAGTACATGAAACTTATTTCCATGTTAAATTTCGAGTTGTAGGAGAAGAGCTAGGAAGATAAGCTCAAAATCGCCATGTTCTGAACTTTCTGGACATCGGCGATCGATCGCGAGCTTTGTGGCGATCGGTCGCCGAGACAGGGCAAAATATAAGGCGGTTTATACATGTAGCGATCGATCAGTGAAAATGTGGCGATCGATCGCGAGCAACAGAACACTTTGGCGATCGATCGCCAAGTTGTTGCGATCGATCGCCAAGTTGTTGCGATCGATCGCGAGGAGACAGAATGTTTTGGCGATCGATCGGTGCTGGTAGCGATCGATCGGTGCTTTAGGAAAGTTGAAAAATGTTATATTTTTGTAGAATTTGATTTTAATGCCTATGATAACATGATATATTGTTGGCATTGTTGTAGCATCATCTCAGGGGACGGGACAACGAGGCACGTAACCAGTGACGCCTAATTTAACTCATTTGTGTCGCAGTACAGGTACGTGTCGACGTACAGAGTATAGATATTGTTTGATGATGTTATAAGATTGATATCATATGAATTGTGTTATGTTAGTATCATATGATTGGTAGTATCACATGCCTTACATTCATGGATATCATATGTATGTGAGATATACGCCTGGTTTGGGTATATGCTCGATACGCCTGGTATTGGGTATATGCTTGGTTATGTTACATAGAGATATACGCCTGGTTTGGGTATATGCTCGGTTATGTGACAGGGAGATATACGCCTGGTTTGGGTATATGCTCGGTTATGCTATATAGAGATATACGCCGGTTTTTGGGTATATGCTCTGGCTATTATCATTTGAGGACGGTACTATGATATGTGCTGCTAATATGAAGATGTGAGGTGGTTCCACTGACATATTGAGCTGAATAGGCATATCATTTTAGTCTCGTGATAATAGGGTACTTGTTGAGACATGTCATGACATTGTGCATTTGTGGCTGCATGATACAGAACATTCACATTAGATGATTTATTGTGCTTTATCATTGTTATTGTTATTGTGTTTTGATATCGCACTGAGATAGTTGTTTATCTATACTCACGTTTTGTGAATGTTTCTGTAGGATTGCATAGACGTGGGAATCGTGAGTTTTATTCCGCTGCGAGGTGAACCACTGCATAGGAGTTGTACTAGCTTAGGTTGTTAATTTTATATGTAGAAAAAGTTGGTTTTTGTACTAGGGATTTGGTACATCTGTAACAACTTAACTAGTAAGATACTCTAAATCAGTGCATGTTTTTACTTAATTCAGACTCACGTATGTATGCTTAATTGATACATAATGGATTAAGTAATAAGTAATGAGGACCCCACACAGGGCCTCATCCACCTAGGCTTTATAGTGACAGGGCTGACCTACACTTAATGATACCAAGGCGGACCTTAGCAATAAATTTGTGCCAGTGCCTCATTCACCTGGGTTTTATAGTGACAAGCTGACCTGCACTTAATGATGCCAGGGCGGACCTTAGCAATAAATTTGTGCCAGAGCGTCATCCATCCGGGCTTTATAGTGACATGGCTGACATGCACTTAATGATGTCATGGCGGACCTTATCAATAAATTTGTGCCAGAGCCTAATTCACCTAGGCTTTATAGTGAAAGGGCTGACCTGCACTTAATGATGCCAGGGCGTACCTTAGAAATAAATTTGTGTCAGGGCCTCATTCACCTGGGCTTTATAGTGACAGGGCTGACCTGCACTTAATGATGTCAGGGCGGACCTTAGCAATAAATTTGTGCCAGAGCCTCATTCATAGTGCCAGGGCTGACATGCACTTAATGATCCCAGGGCGTATCTTAGCAATAAATTTGTGCGAGAGCCTCATTCACCTATGATTTATAGTGACAGGGCTGACCTGCACTTAATGATGCCAGAGCGGACCTTAGCAATAAATTTGTGCCAGAGCCTCATTCATCTGGGCTTTATAGTGACAGGGCTGGCATGCACTTAATGATGCAAGGCGGACCATAGCAATAAATTTGTGACAATGCCTCATTCACCTGGGCTTTATGGTGACATGGCTGACCTGCACTTAATGATGCCAGGGCGGACCTTAGCAATAAATTCGTGCCAGGGCCTCATTCACCTGAGCTTTATAGTGACATGACTGGCCTGCACTTAATGATGTCAGGGCAGACCTTAGCAATAAATTTGTGTCAGTGCCTCATTCATCTGGGCTTTATAGTGACATGCACTTAATGATGCCAGGGAGGACCTTAGCAGTAAATTTGTGACAGAGCCTCATTCACATGGGCTTTATAGTGACATGGCTGGCCTGCACTTAATGATGCAAGGGTCTTAGCAATAAATTTGTGCCAGGGCCTCATTCACCTGGGCTTTATAGTGACATGGCTGACCTGCACTTAATGATGCCAGGGCGGACCTTAGCAATAAATTTGAACATTTACATTTGGTAATCGTGCTTCTGAATAATACTTCATAATAAAAACTTGTTTACTACGAGTTCGTACATGAAAAAGAAAATATGGGTGCCTAAGAGTAATATCTCCTGAGGTGAAAAGCATTCCTAGGTCTTCAATTTCCGGCCTACTGCGTCCTCCAAATAGTAGGCTCCTGAACTTAACTTTTGGACTATCTTGTAAGGTTTTTCCCACGTGGGGTCAAGTTTCGCGACTTCCATTAGCTGAATCTTTTTAAGTATTAGGTCCCCCACTTGGAAGTTTCGAGGTATAACCTGTTTGTTATAAGCCTTGACTATTTTGCTCCAGTAGGCCTCCATTCTAATCGCCGCCCTTTCCCTCTTCTTGCATATCAAATCAAGATCCAAGGCCCGACGTTAGACATTATCATCGTCATAGGCTTGGATCCTTGCTGAAGTCCCTCCTATCTCTGCGGTAGCACTGCCTCCGACCCGTAGACCATAATGAAGGCATCTCCCTGGTGGGGGTTCGAGGTGTAGTGTGATAGGCCAACATGAAACTTGGTAGCTCATCAACCCATTCATTTCCAACCCCATACAGTCTTGCCCTCAACGCTTGCACTATAGATCTGTTTGTGACCTCCGCTTGCCCATTACTCCGTGGGTAGGCTACAGAGGTGAAGGCCTGAGCGATCTTCATCTCTCGGCACCAAGCTATCAATTTTCTCCCTTGGAATTGCCTCCCATTGTCGGAAATCAACCTCATCGGAACTCCAAATCGGCATACAACGTTTTTCCATAAGAAATTCAGCACATCTTTCTCGGTAATCCGGGCTAGGGCCTCCGCCTCTACCCATTTTGAAAAGTAGTCCACAACGACTATCAAGAATATTTTCTGCCTCGGGGCGATGGGGAAAGGTCCCACAATATCCATCCCCCACTGATCAAACGGACAAGCTGCTATCACGGATCTCATGAACTCAACTGGCTGTGATTGTGATCTACTATGCATCTGGCAACCCTCACAGGTAGCTACAACCTTCACTGCATCTCTCCGCAAAGTAGGCCAAAAATGCCCGGCCATGAGGGTTTTTTGAGCCAGGGCTAGACTCCCGAGGTGATCTCCGCAACAACTTTCATGTATCTCGAGAAGTACGTGCTTAGCCTCCTCTTCTGCGAGACACCTGAGTAGGGGCCCAGCGATAGACGTCTTGTACAACGCCTCACCAACCAAGACAAACCGGAAAACCTGCCTTTTCAACCTCCTCGCTTCATTTTTGTCCGCGGGAAGCTCGGACCTTCTCAGATATTTCAGGATTGGGGTCATCCAGCTTTCCACCGTGGGAGGCTCCAAACCGGTCTGCTTTGATGGTGTCAGCTCGATCTGGATTATGACCTCCATCTGGGACACGGGGCCAACGATGCGGCCTACTTTGCGAGTTAGTCCGCCTCATGGTTCTCTTCTCGGGGTATTTGTATTATACTCAACTCAACAAAACTCTCTGACATTTCTTGGATAGCTCTTAAATATTCATTAACTTCTCGCTCTTGACCTCGAAACTCCCCTTCACCTGTTAGGCCACTAGTTGGGAGTCGGAATGAAGGACTACCCTGCTAGCTCCTACTTCCCGAGCTAATTTGAGCCCGGTTAGTACTGCTTCATACTCTGCCTCGTTTGTGGAGGCCCGAAAATCTTGTTTGACCATCGCTTTCATCATCTCATCCTTCGGAGAAATCAACACTACCCGACTCCGCATCCCTCGTTGTTCGAGGCCCCATCTACATACACCTTCCACGTCTCATCCTGTTCAGATCTGATCATCTCCGCCAAGAAATCCGACAGTGCTTGACCCTTGATGGATGTCCGAGGCTGGTAGGATATATCATACTCACCAAGCTTGATTGTACACTTGACTAGCCTTCCTGATACATCAGGCTGCATCATGATCCTTCCAATGTGACTATTTGTTAAGACCGAAATGGGATGAGACAAAAAGTATGGTCTCAACCTTCTCCCAGTTATAATCAGAGCTAGCGCTAGCATCTCTACCTCTGGGTATCTAAGCTCCGCCCCTCGTACCGCATGACTGGCATAATAAACCGGTTTTTGATCTACTCCATCCTGTTTGATCAACACCGAGCTTACTGCATATTCTGTGGCCGAGAGGTAAACCCACAACTTTTCCCCAGGGTCAGGCTTGACCAACACGGGTAACTCAGCCAAATGATTCTTTAAGTCTGTAAAGGAATTTCACATTCTTCATTCCACTCGAATTTCTTGGCCTTTCTCAATACTTGGAAGAAATGATAACTCCTGTATGCTGATCTGGATATGAGCCGTGCTAGGGAGCAATTCGACCTGTCAATTTTTGTACCTCCCTTATATTCTTAGGGTAGGTCATGTCTTCCACAACCCTAACCTTTTCTGTCTTGACCTCAATTCCTCCGTCCGTCACCATGAAACCCAAAAACTTCACACTCTTCACCCCGAATACACATTTGGCTGAATTCAGCTTTAGCCCGAACTTGCCCAGGGTGTCAAATGTCTCCTCCAAATCAGGTATGAGATCCGATATGTTCTTCGACTTCACCAGTATATCATCGACATATACCTCAATGTTTCTCCCTGTTTGTCCTTCGAATACCTTATCAATCAACCTCTGGTACGTAGCCCCGACATTTTTTAGGCCGAATGCAATGACTACGTAGCAGTAGGTTCCATCTGAGGCATGGTTCGTCGTAACGGGAACGGTGCCTGGAACAGTGGCTATCGTTCCAGTTACAATGACATTTCACGGAACGGGAACGGAACGAAATTTTTAATAAAATTATATAAAAAATTCAAAATAATTTGAATCATTTAGGAAAAATATTTACATCAAATTAAATATTTTACAACATTAGCTTAGAAATAATTCTTAATTCTTAAATAATTAATATGATATTCTTAATTCTTGTGGATAAATTTTAAAAATAATTCAACTTCATATCCTAATTAATTACAATTAATATAATAAAATTTCATGTAGGGTAAATTTCATTATACAAGATTAATCAATAGTTATATTTATTATAATTAAATATGATCCAAATAATTAATGTGTTTCATTATTAAATAATAAATAAATATATAATTATTTTATAAAACTAAATTTCAAAATAATTATTTTACAATACTGTATTTGCAATTAATTATGTATTTATCAAGTTAAGATTTAAAAATCAATATTCATATTATTTAATTAAAAAATGTGGCCATGAATCTCTCTCTTTCCATAATACATACAGCACGCCTTTTTCTTCTTCGACGCGCGCACACATTAAATCTGCAGAAAAACACACACACTTACAGAAACCAAAAACGGCCGTTCCTCTCCCGATCTGGGCGAAAAATCGTGCCGTTCCGTGAAAAAACGGCCGTTCCACTGTTTTCACTGTGATTATCGGAGTTTTAGAGCAACTTCCAGAGCGGGCATGAAATTCGACTCGGCCACTGCCGTTCCGGTTATGGAACGGCCGTTCCGGCCGTTATAACGGCGTTCCTGCGAACCATGATCTGAGGTGATGACACTGACCTTGTCTTGGTCCTCTTCAGCCAGAGGAATCTGGTGATATCATTGGTATGCATCCATGAATCACAATAACTCGTACCCTGAGGTGGAGTCTACAAGCTGGTCAATTCGGTGCAGAGGGTAGCAATCTTTGGGGCAAGCTGTGTTCAGGTCTCTGAAATCGATGCACATCCTCCACTTTCCTCCACTTCACAGTCTGGGCTGGGACGGCCTGTGAACACGTAGAGCTAAGGACATGTGTCGAGCTGAGGACATAAGGACGTGCCGAGCTGAGTGCGTGCGGACATGCCGAGCTGAGGGCATAAGGACATGTGCCGAGCTGAGGACATGCAGACATGCCGAGCTGAGTGCTTGCGGACATGCCGAGCTGAAGCGGGGGTCGCAAATGACGAAGTCGGGTCAGGTTATACCCCTGGATTTAGGGCCGAGGCCGTACTGACTCCCTATCGGGATATCAGATCTCATTTCAAATCATTCCATCCAAATACAATCTAAAATAAAAAGTTAATTTTCAAATAAATATAGTCGTAAGGACATAAAAAACACACTTTAGGAGGCTGTACTATTCTATTCAACACGTTGCATCGAACCTAAATTCAAAATGAAACAGTGCAAAATGAAGCGGATTTCGATTCGAGTTATTAGAAGAAAAACTCCCCACTTGAAAAATTCCATGAGGTAAATTTGTTACAGGAACCATCCGTTTTATTCAAAATCCATCACCAAGATAGTTAACTATATATGGGAGAAGAGATTCGTGGTTAAGTATTGCAAACAGCAACACCAACCATCTGTCACATGTTTTCAAGTACTAAAAACTGTGCTAAGTTTCGGCATTGGCTGGGGCCAACACCCGTTCTCACAATCAACCCCTTCCCCAAACGCCTTCCATTATCTGTGTTTTTTCTATGCTGCACGATGACACAATATCAAATGCCTAATTTAATATAGACAGACATGTTTATAATTTCAAGGCGGCAGCTATACATACATTCATGAAGCCTCATTTTTTTTGTAATTCCCAAGCTCTCGTTGGTACAAAATGCTCGCTTCCCAAGCCCACCACTTTTGCATTACAGTGTATCTGCGACTCAAGATCGATTTGATTTCAAAACCAAACCCGGGATGCTAGTGTGTATATTGTTATTTAATGTTTGCTTCTCTGGCCCAGCCATTTTGTATGTTTTCGTGTATATTCTCCATGTCATTTCCAATTGATTTTAATGGTATCAAGAAACATGGATCGGTTCAATTCCGTTGGAATTTTTTTGTCTACTCTTCCTTGTATTTTCTTGAACCCTCTTTTTGACGGAATCCATCCTGAAAATAGAGAACCATTCCCCTGTTTCTGGACCGAATCGTGATACAGGAAAAATTCCAGAGATGGGCAATCTCAATCTTTTGCCCTTCTTGTGGATCTCTATATTCTTGACTTTCTTCCTTACAACAGCACTAGAAGGGAAAATCGACGGGGAGGATGGAAATATCGGCGATATTGCTAACACCCCTTACGCTCCTCCTCCTCCGCAGCCAACGATTTCGGAATCATCGGGAAGTTCAAGAGTCACCCCATTCAAGCCCGGAATCACCATAATTGTTGGAGTGCTCACGACCATATTTTCAATCACATTTTTGTTACTTCTCTACGTGAAGCATTGCAAGAGGGGTAGTTACGTTAGCAGTTCCATGGGGCACCTCCCATCCAGAAATCACTCAGGAATCAACAGAAAAGTCATTGAATCGCTTCCCATGTTTCGATTCTCATCGCTGAGAGGGCAAAAAGACGGTCTGGAATGCGCGGTTTGTCTCAACAAATTCGAGGCGGACGAGGTGCTGAGGCTGCTGCCTAAGTGCAAACACGCCTTCCACGTCGAGTGTGTGGATACATGGCTCGACGCGCATTCCACATGTCCGCTGTGCAGGTACCGGGTGGACCCGGAAGACGTGCTCCTCGTCGTGGATTTCCATGATAGCAGATCCTTGTTTAACAATCAAGAAACACCTCGCAACAGCGAGAATAAGGGAAAATCAGTCCTGTCCCCTGGTGTTAACGGGAACCCGAGGATCTCCGGGCGGCATTCATCTGCGGCGGAGAGAGGAAGATCGATGGAAATTATTGTGGAGGATCCAGTGGAGGATTCAAGAGGAAGGGTTTCGTTGGATAGCTGGAAATCCAGGAGGAAATCAGAACACTTCATGAGGAGAACAGTAAGCGAGCTCGGAAAATCCGGGCAGGCGGAGGCGGCGGTTGCGGATAATACGGGCAGAAGGTCCCTCGACAGCTGGAGGTCATTTTGCATGAAATCCGGGCATGAGACCCGGAAAGACGGGCAGCTGCTGATTGGGCAGAATGGAGACAAACATCGCTTGGAACATCGGATCATAATCTCCGGCGAGGAAATGGAGCAGAAACAGCGTTGGAGCGACGTGCAGGTGTCGGAGTTACTGTATCTGAAGTCGGAGATGATTCTGAGCGAGAAAAGGGAAGATGAGGGGAGTGGCAGAGGTGTAATTAATGAGAGAAGCGTGTCTGAAATTACAGGGGTCAGTAGGTATAGGAGTAATGAGAGAGAGAGACCGGGGGAAGGGGTTGTAATGAGGTGGTTGGCTTGGATTTCACAAACCCCACAGTACAAGCATCAGAAGCCAGCTGTACAATCTGTTAATGCGTCGTCGTCTTCTTCTGTTGTTTAGCATTAAGAATAATTTAATTATTATTATTATCGAGTTAAATTCATTGAATCTTCAATATCCTATCCTAACAATATTCTGTTTTAAAAAAAATGAAGAATAATACATGAATTATTAAAATTCATATACATTCATAATTTTTTTTTGAAAAGAAACAGAAAAATTTCATTAGACAGAAATGAGAGGGACCACATAATCTTTTAAAAAAGAAAGGGATTGAATCCTCCAAATCTTGTATAGGTCCTAAAAATATTGCGTGAGCTGCTAGATTATGGGCAAGAATATTAGCGGACCTCTTGCAATGAGAAATTACAAAATCAGATTCAGTATTGCAATATTGTCGAATAGACTGTATTATCGAAGCATCTGGATGACAATCCGTAGGATTATTGATTGCCTGCATGACTAACGATGCATCCATCTCCACAATCCCAGAAACCCAACCATATCGACGAGCAACCAATATGCCCTCTTGAATAGCCAAAAAGTTAAGCTAAAATTGGAGTGAAAGAGCCTGTATACGTATAGCAGAGACAAAAATAATAAACCCATAGTTATCCCGAACAACAACTCCTACACCAATAAAAGTCAGATGAGAATGTACTGAGGCATCCACATTAATCTTTATATCGAATGGGGTGGAGGTTTCCAAATGTCCTCTTTAGAATGCTGCCCACTTATAGAAAGTGCAGCTAGATTTTCATGTATCAAACAACGATCCAGACATGAAGCTCAATTAACGACAAGTAGCATCGGATCCTCAATAGCATTGAACACATATTGATTTCTATCATACCATAAACTCCACAAAATATGAGCTAGTAAATGCAAATCCAGACTTGTGCCAAAATGAATCACAAAATGCCAGAGATCAAGAATAGAATTACCATAAAACTTGTGTAAAAGTGGCGAAATGGCATAGGATTTCCATACCTTTCTAGCTAGTTTACGCTGCCATAATGCATGAAATGCATTCGCGAAACTATGCTGACACCTTGGACAAAAAGAATCCACCAGAATTCCATGCTTAGCCAAATTGAAAAGAGTAGGCAGAGCTTCGTGCAATGCCCTCCAACATTGAATAATAATCTTGGTAGGTAATCGTAATTTCCAAAGATTACAGAAAATGTTCGAAGGATTGGATGTCTGTTCATTGCTGGTATCCTCAATCTGTCTTGTAGCTACCATGTATCCCGATTTCACAGTATATTCACCATTTGATGTAAAATGCCAAATCAACTTCTCTTGGCCACGTAGAAACCGAACGGGAATGCTTTGCAAATCAGCATGATCTATCGGCCAGAGCACTTGATTGATTAGCTGTCAGTTCCAATCCCCATCAGAGTTTCGTATATCAATAACCTTAACATCAGTCCACTGGTGAGAGGGCTTAGTAATAGGTTTAAAGATGGGATCTCGAGGAAGCCATGGATCATGGAAAACATTTATAGACTCACCAGTACCAATTCTCCAACGAATACCTTTTCGTAGTAAATCACAACCCCACAAAATACTTCGCCAAACGTAAGATGGTTGGGATCCCAATGTGGCATTCAACAGAGAAGAGTGAGGAAAATATTTTACTTTAAATACTTTAGTTACTAGTGCTTCCGGATTATTCAACAATCTCCACCATTGTTTGCAATTAGAGCTTGGTTAAACTCCTCAAAACGACGGTAACCCATACCCCCAATAGCTTTTGCAAAGCAAAGCTTTGAGTTGGAAATCCAGTGAATGCGTTGTTGCTTGTCAAACTTCCCCACCAAAATTTGGTAACCATGGTCTGTAGAGATTTGCAGATTCCAACCGGCAAACGAAATATGGACACAGTAAATGCAGAGATGGCTTGTGCTAAGCTTTGATGAGAACCTCTCGCCCCCTGCAGAAAACAAGGAATGCTTCCACCCTGAAGTTTTTTCCAAATACGAGACTCGAGTCCTTGAAAAACTCAATTCTTACTACGCCCTACAAAAACAGGAAGCCCCAAATAAGTGTCATGAGATTCAGCAAAGGACATTCCCAATATACTAAAAACACGTGCCTTCTATAAATGATGCATATTTGGGCTAAAAGTGTTAGCAAATTTCTGCAAGTTTATAGATTGTCTGAGGCAGAAGAATAATGAGCTAAAATATTTCTAATAGATAAAACATTTGAAATGTCTGCTAGGCCCATCAATAAGCTATCATCTGCAAAGAGTAGATGGGTAATAGACGGGGCTGAACGTGCACATTGAATCCCATGCAGCAAACCAAGCCTCACATGATGGCGAATAAGAGCTGACAACCCTTCAGAACATAGTATAAACAAATAAGGAGCTAAAGGGCACCCTTGACGAAGCCCGCGACTTGGTAAAAAACTTTTAGTTGGAGCACCATTAAGTAGTACAGTGAATTGTGTGGAACTGAGATAATTCATAATGTTTTCAATCCAGTGATCAGAGAAACCCATCTTGTGCATCACCGCTCTAAAAAAACCCCATTCCACACGGTCATATGCTTTACTAATATCAAGTTTCAAAGCCATTAATCCTTTTCGACCAGTATAGCGTTTTTGGATGTGATGCAAACATTCAAACACAATCATAATATTATCAGAAATGAGTCTACCGGGGACAAATGCACTTTGTTCTTGAGAAATAATATCTTGTAAAATGGACTTAAGCCGATTGGCCGTAGATTTTGCAACAATCTTCGCAATGACATTACACATGCTCAATGGCCGATAGTGACCGGTTTTCATCGTGTGTGATATTTTAGAGATCAATATAAGATGTGTAATGTTAATAGATCCATAAGAACGACTGTGAGGCCTGTAATATTTGATAATTATTCATTTGATCTAATTATTGTAAACGTCTTACAACGACCATGGTTAATAGAATAATTCTTTGCTACCCCATGGGGCGGCGCCCCATGGGGTACATCTGACCACACATTGGGAATATTCCTACGGGAATATTCCCAATGTGTGGTCAGATGTACCCCATGGGGCACCGCCCCATGGGGTAGCCAAGACATCACCTGGTTAATAATACCTTGACAGATATTGGTGATGGCTGGACCCACCAAGGCCCATTGTCCCTGACAGAAACATGCGTGAAATCCATCAGGACCTGGAGCTTTCCACGGGCTCATTTGAAATAGGGCCTGTTTAATATCGTCAGTAGTGAAAGGAGCATCCAGCAAAGATCACATTTGATCAGTAACAGAAGTATTAGCCCTTTGATGGAAGTATTTGGTGTTACGATCACCTGCAGCAATCCAATTTGCCGGGCTCTGTGATGCCAGTATTGTTCCTGAATAGTCAATAGATGATCCAAATGTTGTTCAGTAGAAGACAGCCGGACATGGTCCACAATCCCAGTTATAGAATTAAGCAAGCCAATCTGCTTTGTGTTTCATGGATCTGTTGTGATAGATTGCCAAAATTACGACGTCCCTATCCATTCAGATTAGTAGCACACGAAAGCAATATATGTTGAAGTTCGTCGCTAGAATATGAAAGCCGTGCACAATATGTTCCCCAAATATCTTTACACACTTTAGGAAATTCTGAATGAAATCTCCAATATGGCTCAAATTTGAAATGAAATTTATTTCTTTTAGAAGAGGGTGCTTGATGATTTGTGTCATCCAAGGTAATTTTCAGTAAACGATGATGAGACCCATAATAAACCAAATTCCACATCACAACAGCCGGAAAAAGTAACTGCCAGTTTTGAGATGATACCGCACGATCTAATCTGATCAATATGTCATTTGGAGGAGATCATTGATGTGATTAGAAATAGACACATCTATTGCGCTTAATTGTCTATGATTTGATATGTTTTGATGGTTAATTGGATACATATGCTACCTAATCGTATATTTGTGTAAATGTAGGTGGGACCAAAGAAATCGAGCTAATAACGATGAATAAAGATCAAAAAAAGCGTTGGAGATGATAAAGACTCTAGGTATACCAAGAAAATGCTTAAAATGTAATTTTTGAGCGGAGATCCATCAGTTGGGAAGAAGAAATCGATCGTTTATGGACAGAAAATTGAGCAACAAAATTCACGCTGCAGCGATCCATAGGCACAATGAAGCGATCGATCGCCAAAATGTACTGGAGCTCAGCGATGGATCGGCACACGGAAGCGATTGGTCGCCAAAATATTCTGCTTGAAAAAAATAAAGGGGCGATCGATCGCCAGTTTATAGAGATCGATCGCCAGGGAGTCCGAGAAAAAAAGGGAACTTGATCTTTTTACCATCTTTGGAAGATTTTTACCTATCCTAGCATATTCCCTAGCCCTATAACTAAAAAATTAGCCTCATAACACTATTATTCAGACTTTTAAACATTAGAGTAGATTTTTACTATCAAATTTAGAATAACAACTTGAAGAACTCAAGCACGAAGACGGAATTGACGAGCCGGAATCGTGTCGTCTTTTAGTAACTTCTTCCTTAGCTTGTTTAATGTTTTCTAGATTAATTTTGATTGTTTTAATTTCAATTATGAGTAGCTAAACTCATAGTCTTGGTTGAGGAAGACAAAACCATTGGAGGTTAATTTATTCATGAGATTTTTGTTTTGAATTGGTGATTTTTATTGAGTATCATAAGTTTTTCTATTATTCTTTGTCATGATTGTGTTGTTTGATTGTTAGACTAGCTACTTAATGATTTTTCATACAGTCTAATACTAAGTTTGATATCAAATTCGTAATTGTTTGATTAATCAAATTTGTGAAGCAGCAAGGATTGATAATTCTATGATGTTGAGGTTATTAAATTCCTAGAGAGAATTTTTGACTAGATTAAACATAATTGTTGTTGTTTATGTTGTTTAGCTTCACCAATCTTACTCATTTGCATGTTATCATTGGTTTAAATCATAACTGTTGTTGTTAAGGTTGATTAATTGATAAGGGCAGTTTTCGATTTAACTAAACCTAAGGTGAGATATGAGTTAAATCTTCAATTGTGAATATTCATACATAAAAATTACATATGTGAGAAAATCGATGAATGAATGAATGAATTTCAATCGTAGAGTCGACCGAAACCAAGATCTCTCTTTACTTGATTAATTCCTTATTATTTAATTCTTGCATCCTAGTTAATTTAGATAATTCACAATCTCAAATCCCCATATGTCGATACTTGTTAGCATAAAAATACTCACTTTCCTGTAAGAACGATCCCTACTTTCACTACTGCATTAATTTGTTGTTAACTAAGAAGGGTTAATTTGGGCGTACACGATAAGCACGACCAAATTTTGGCGCCGTTGCCGGGGAAGACATTATTTTTGTGCTAATTTTTTATTACTAAATATTGATTTTTATCTTCCCATACTACTCTTGTTTGTTCATGCACGCAAGATATCATTCGGAGGGAGACGAATACCAATACGATCCTGAGATAGAAAGAACCCTATATCGACGTATGAGAGATATTCGTATGAAACGAGAAGAAGAAGAAGAAGAAATGATTAATATGGCCGAGAACCAAAGTCTAAGACAGCTGGTGAATCCTACCTTGGATCAGCAGCCCCTCTGCATTACTTTTCCTACTTTAGCTACTAATATCAATTTTGAATTGAAATCTTGTTTAATACACCTCTTACCTTCTTTTCATGGTCTTTCAGGTGAAGATCCTCACAAACATTTGATGGAATTTCATGTGGTTTGCACTACCATGAAACCAACTGGGATTACCGATGAACAAATCAAGCTGATAGCCTTTCCCTTCTCCTTAAAGGATGCTGCGAAGGAATGGCTATTCTATCTACCATTAGGCTCGATCACCATTTGGAATGATTTGAATAGGATATTTCTTGAGAAATACTTTCCTGCATCACGAGCTGCCAACATACCAAAGGAGATTACAGCATTAGGGAATACACTCACTTTTTTCTCATAAGTTAGTTCATCTAGTTAAGTTTGCATATCCAATCTTGAACAACAACTGATTGATTTAACGTTTCTTGTGCGTAATCTTGAAGGTGACAATGTGGGAAAGATGAAGTCATGTGGAATTTTCCTAGCCATGAACCATGCCAATGATGCATGTTCCTCCCTATAAGAGACATCCACGGAACACGTGAATGTAGCAGGAGGATTTCCTGGTCCACCTCAAAGGATCTATGACCACCCATCGAGCAACTACAACCAAGGTTGGAGGGACCATCCGCACCAGAATTATGGGAATCAACAGATGCACCAACATCCACCATATAGACCGCTATATCAGAGACCTCCACCACCGCCAGTGCATGCCCCTTCTGACAGGTTAGAAAATATTGTTAAGGTTATTGCTGAAATTGTATGCAATTTCAACAGGAAACGAGGGCGAGCATTCAAAGCTTGACTACGCAAATGAGACAATTTGACGACTTCGCTCAACAATATAGAGGGGAGAATTCAAATGGACTTCCTTCACAGCCAGTGACGAACCCAAGAGAAAATGTGAGCGCCAACACTTTGAAGAAGGGTGAAGATAAATATGAGGAAAAGGTGGTGCTGACGCCACCCGAATAAGAAGAGGTGAAGGAAAAGAAGGACGTTGAGGAGCACAATGAAGAAGAGGAACCACGAGGTAAGTTCCCTCAATTTTATGAATATAAAATTTACCCAATTCCCTCTTGCTTTTAAGGAGAATAGGAAGCACGAGGGTATCAAGGGAATATACGAGACTTTCCGATGCTGTGAGGTAAACGCTCCACTGTATGATGCATGGAGAAAAGGCCTCGATATGCTAGATTTTTTAAGGAAGTTTGGAAAGCGGATAGGAGCAAATAACGCAAAGGGTGCCCCAAGATTGAACTAGGTGAGAATGTTTCTATGGTAATCCAAAGAAGCATTCCCACAAAATGTAAGGACCCTGGTATGTTTTCTAACCTTGTGTGATTGGAAACACTAGGATTGAGAAGACGATGCTAGATTTAGGAGCTTCTATTAATGGCATACCTTACTTAATCTACACTCAACTGAAACCTAGACATTTGAAAAGAAATAATACTGTGATACAATTAGCTGATAGGTCCATGGTTCTTCCTAGGGGGATAGTAGAGAATGTACTTGTACACGTAGAGAATTTGATTTTCCCCGCTGATTTCTATGTATTAGACATGGAAAATGGTGATCCATCTAGCCCTATTCTATTAGGGAGACCATTCTTCTAAGTCCATAATTGATGCAAATAGTGGAACTTTAACTATGGAGTTTAATGGTGAGGTGGCAAAGTTCAATATCTATGAAACCATTCAAACTCATAAACACACTAGTTACACTGTTGATAGCACTGAGTACATGGCACATGATGATTTTGATAATGATGATTTGTGGGAGATGGAAAAGGCTACTAATGGCCTTGAAAACAAATGAGGTATGGACTCAAATCTGGTGCAAAATTTTTATACTATTGCTGCCCTATCTACTCATGATACTGCTAACTCTCTCTCTCTCTTCTCACTCACAGGATCGTACCGTTGAAAAGAAACACCCTCCGGATCGACCACATCAATAAAAAATGATGGAGGAGGAACGAAGACTGATGATGACCTCTCAAAGAAGAGCAAGACGAACAAACCAAAGTTTAAAGGAATCAAGAAGATATTTAGGTGGAAGAAGAAAGATCGAGTGACACCACATAACCCACCTTGATAGAGGACTGTCATCGGGCCACCGACGTTAAACATAGGCGCTTCTTGGGAGGCAACCCGAGGGGAGTTAGTTTTCCCATCTCTTTTATTGTTGACTTCTCTATTTCCTTACAATTTTGGCTTACATTGGGGACAATGTAAGATTTAAGTATGGGGAGGGGTTAGCGGTGTGTTTATTATTTTCTTATTATAAAAATACAAAAATATCATAAAATTTGAAAATTTTGAACTCATAGTTAGTGATGGACATGAATTTTAGAATCACTAGCTCATGATGAAACCTAGTTGATGGCATGGATGTTTTTTAACATAGGTGAATTGTTAACCTTGGAACACTTTGAACTCTAATACAAAATTTGCTTTGACTTGGTAGTTGAATATTTTGAGCACGTTATTGTCATGACTTGTGAAGTGTGCATAACTTAGTGAAGATTGTGTGAACTTTGTGATAGTCTTAGGGAGTCTCTGATACATACTATAACTTAACTACATGTTCTTTGAGGCGTATGTCTAGACTACTTGCGAACATAAAAGTGATATAGGCAATCTTTGATGCGATTGAGCCTTTCAAGCCTACTATGTAAATAAAATCATCAATAGTACCATTTTTGAGCTTTAACACAAAATAGTGGTTGTATGCTAAGCAAACAAACAACCATCATTCAACATTCTTTGACTAGCTTATCATCCTTCCCTAATGAGCCTAAATATGATTTTAAATACATACCTTTGAAGGGAGTATGATGTGTTTCATTCACATGCACATGATCTCATTGATTCATATATTTGAGAACTTTATTGTCAAAAGAATGAGATGTATGAAAGAAAATGGATGCCTTAAGAAAATAGATACAAATATGACTCCAAGGGGAGCCAAGACAAAAGAAGAAAAGAAATGAGTTAAACCTTGAAAAAAATGAACAATGTTTGAAAAAATCATGCAATGAGAGAAGTTTTAATTGTGTATACTATTGTACTGTCTTGTTTGATATACCTTACCCTTTCTTTCATAAGCCAATATCTAGGCCAATCTACAAGCTAATAAAGACCTACTTGATTTGTGTTAGCAAGTGGCTAAGATAGTGGAGAAGAGTGTGCAAGTGAGCTTATACTTGTGTTGGTGTACAACTTGAACTATTGTGGGTTTACATTTATTGGATCTCTAATTTGTACATGACACTTGTTTATGACCACACACGCATGTTCGCTGCTTTGTTGGGTATGAGATATTTAAGGATTGAACTTGTTCCACTGTTAACTTTTCACCGCCTTTCATTACTATGCATGTTTAAAATTGTTGAGGCATAAAAGTGAGGACAAGTTAGTTTGTTATGAATCTATGAGCCAACAAAAAATATTGTTGTTTTGTCTGATTTACTCGAGGTCGAGCAAAGATTAAGTATTGGGGAGTTTGATGTGACTCGAAATAGACATATCTGTTGCGCTTAATTGTCTACGATTTGATATGTTTTGATGGTGAATTTGATGCATATGCTACCTAATCATATATTTGTGTAAATGTAGGTGGGATCGAAGAAATCGAGCTAATAACGATGAAGAAAGATCAAGAAAAGCGTTGGAGATGATAAAGACTCAAGGTATACCAAGAAAATCTTAAAATATAATTTTTGAGCGGAGATCCATCGCCTGGGAAGAAGAAATCGATCACCTATGGACAGAAAAATTGAGCATCAAAATTCACACTGCAGCGATCGATCGGCACAATGAAGCGATCGATCGCCAAAATGTACTGGAGCTCAGAGATCGATCGGCACAAGGAAGCGATAAAGGGGCGATCGATCGCCAATTTATAGAGATCGATCGACAAGGAGTCCGAGAAAAAAAGGGAACTTTATCTTTTTACCATCTTTGGAAGATTTTTACCTATCCTAGCATATTCCCTAACCCTATAACTCGAAAATTAGTCTCATAACACTATTATTCAGATTTCTAGACATTAGAATAGATTTTTACTCTCAAATTTTGAAGAACAACTTGAAGAACTCAAGCACGAAGATAGAATCGACGAGCCGGAATCGTGTCGTCTTTTAGTAACTTCTTCCTTAGCTTTTCTTTAATGTTTTCTAGATTAATTTTGATTGTTTTAATTTCAATTATGAGTAGCTAAACTCATAGTCTTGGTTGAGGAAGACAAAACCATTGGAGGTTAATTTATTCATGAGATTTTTGTTTTGAATTGGTGTTTTTTTATTGATCATAAGTTTTTCTATTATTCTTTGTCATGATTGTGTTGTTTGATTGTTAGACTAGCTACCTAATGATTTTTCATACAATCTAATGCTAAGTTTGATATCAAATCCGTAATTATTTGATTAATCAAATTTGTGAAGTGATAAGTGTATTTTATACACTTATATTTCCTCTTATTTTGCATGGTTTAATGTTAGTTTTCGATCAGAATTACACTTTTGGTTTTGTTTTGTGATGTTTTGCAGGAATCCAAGGAATTAAGCATTTTATTACTAAAAGATGATGAGAAATACATAAATGTGACAAGAATTCAAATTGGGACTCAACGGTGAAATAATCATGCACCGGGACATGTTAATTGGCAAGGAAATATTATATTATATTATATTACAATATAATATAATATATATGGTTATGGAAGGATAAGGAGAAAGAGGATATTGAAATAAAATAAGAGGGGATACACGTACAGATAGGAAGGAAAGAGACGTACAAGGAAAGAAGACCAAGGAATGATATATTATATTATTATTATAATATAAGATACAAGGGTCAAAGATATGCTGTCAGCAAAAGATAGAAGGATACGCATAGATATTGGATAAAAAGGAAGAGTAGAAAAAAATATAAAAGGGACTTTCACGAGATAGGGAAGAGGGCAGTAGACATAGAAGGGGACGCACGCACGGAAACGAAAAGGAATTGACGTAAATATTTTCTGGACAAAAAACAAGAGCAGCGTGAGAAGGCAGTACACGACCAAGAGCTAAAGAGAAGGGGAGGAGATCATTCGAGGCGGCGCGCTTACACCGACGGGTAGAGATTTTGACGACGGAGAAGACGACGTCGACTACCGGGGACGGAGGGCCATCATCCAATTCGTTTGATTATCTCTTCCTTTATGTTTATGATGATTAAGAACATGTCTATGTGTTTATTTAATGTATTCATGAACTAATTTATTATTCTAGGGTTAGACGGATCTTGACTTGAAATTATGTCAATGGTTTTTCATATGGTTTATTTATGTTTTCCTGTTCTTAATGCTTTTAATCTACTGGCCATGGATTGAATGATTCCATATTCGTGATCTATCACTCGGGAGAGGGGGTTGTGAATAGGAAAGAAGGAATTCGTATCGTGGTAGTTATATTGTTCGGAAGGCCTATAACTCTATAGAAGTCGTCACAAGAATTACTGCGCTTTTACAATTGTTTGATAATTAATCTTAGATAGGGATATCAAGATTAATGTTAGATAATTACTTCTGCTTAACACCCGGGAGGGGGAGTAGAAACAAATAAGAATTCTCGGCTAGTAAACTAGGAAAACACGACATAGTGGGAAGTCGAACCTCTAGAATCCGTTCTCATTGATTTTCTCCACTTAAATTACCATCTTGTTAATCTTTTATTTTATTTTAGTAGATTAATTTAATAATCATGCTATCGGTTATCTAAATAAAGTCGAGACTATTCTAATTACAATACTTGGTGTAACTTAATTTTCAATCCCTGTGGGTTCGACATCCGTACTTTCAAATTCCTATACTAAAACTTGACACCGTACACTTGCGGTACGTTTCACACGCATCAAGTTTTTGGCGCCGTTGCCGGGGATTGATATAATTTTGTTTACTGATACTGTTACCAAGTAGTCTTGATTTTAATTTAGAATTTTTCTTGTGAGGTACTTGGAGATGTTTCATCAGCAAGTTTCCACAAGCTTTGCCCAACAACCGTATGAACCATTCTATGCAGCTTGGGACAGATTCAACCACGACTTTTCAAACTACGCTCATCTTCAATCTTTCTACAGTGGATTGGATGCAGACACACAAGAATGGGTATTTAATGGAGCTTTGGCAGCTGGTAGTTCCATATATTGTAGAGATGATGACAGGGTGCACCTGTTTAACCATATGGCGAATTTCGACTATCAGTGGCACTTTGATCCTTCAATGCTGGGTTGGAGTCACCAATATCCACCAGGGCATCATTACCCTCATTTTACACACCAACCATTCGATCATCAAGCAGAGGATGAGTATAGTTCTGATAAAGTCTCTAAGTTGGAGGATAGTTTGCGCAAATTCTGGCCATCATTTGAACCAAAGATCGAAAATGCCACCAGAAGTAGCCTTGAGCAGCTGATAGAAACATTTGTTCAAAGTTCGACATTGAGGCTTGACAAGAATGAGTCGAGGCTTGATACGATTGAGGGTCACATGAACAACATGGGTGCTACATTGAAGTCTCTTGAGGTGCAAATTGGGCAGCTTGCTAATGCCATGAACAACCAACAAAGAGGATTATTTCCTAGCAACACCGAAGTGAACCCAACCAACCAAGATTGGGAGAGTGATCCTACTCATGCGGAAGATTCAAGGGAATATGAGCATTTTCAAGTGGTTGAACCTACTGTGGAAGAGTTATCTGATGAATTACCATGTCAAGATGAGCCTAGCGTGACGTTGGAAGATGAGCATATTTTTGGAAATAGTGAGGAGCACTCATCGATGGTGATGTCCTATATGCCATATGTGGATCCGTTCTTCCCATTGATGCCAACTTCACCATATTACGTCCTCCACGAGATGAAGCCAATCTTAGAATCTTTCTCCCATGCTTATCAATTTTCGAAGGACGTTGTTGGAGCGACGAGCGTTAACTGCCACTATCTTGCCAAGCTTGAGGGCATACACAACCAAGACCCACATGTAGGTCATATGATACTTACTATGGGCGGAAGCCGCTATTTGATGGTTGCTTCGCATAGTCTGGCTGACAACTTTAAACAAAGCGCTTTTCGGGAGGCAACCCGAATCTTGTATCCTTATTTTATTTTTATTTAAAAAAAAAAAAAATTGAGATGCCGTAGGACAGGCGTAACTACGCCTCCTTCAAGGCGTAATTACGCCTGTCAAATTTTCAGCAAAATTTAAAATGCCGTAGCGTAGGCGTAACTACGCCTGTTTTCGGCGTAGTTACGCCTACCATTTTTTTAAAAAAAATTTCAATGCCGTAGGCGAGGCGTAATTACGCCTCTCAAGCGGCGTAATTACGCCTCGCGTATTTTAACTCTGCATCTGCGTAATTATTTCAGTTTTTAATTTTAGTCTTGCATTTTAGTAGCATTTCTTATTCATAGCCGATTGATCATTATTTTTCCCATTGCAGGGTCTATACTGATGCGGAGGTCCCTATCATCATCTTCTCACCATACCCATGAGCATGAGATGGGCGACGATTACTGACGATCGTCGTCGCAGGTAGGTGTGTTGTCCCTTATTTTATACGTTGTATGGTACATTGAGGACAATGCACGATTTTAAGTTTGGGGGGGTGTTTAAACATTGAAGATGTTTTGTTTCCTGGATTCCTATGTGTGTTTTGTGTTGTGTTTTTTTTACTCGTTCATTTTTTTTCTTTTTGTGTCATAAGTCGTGATTTGAATTAATTGTGAAGGCCGATGATGAAGAATTGAGCTTATTTGTGAAAATTTTAAAATTTTTGTTCACTTTGCTCTTGAGTTTCTCACATTCATGCACTAGAGACCACGACCATTTGATTTATCAAGGTTGATTTGAATGAACACAAATATGATATAGGCAATTCTTGATAAAATTTTGGGCCTTTATTCATTGATATAAATTTGCCATAGTAGCCCCTTTGAGCTTAATGTAAAGAATGAGGATTGAATTGTTGCAATATATTTTATAATCTCATTCAAATTTGTTTCTTATATCACCTTGGTTTTGAGATACTATTTGAGCATATTGGTCATACCATATAAGTTATTTGTGAATTGAGAGTAGTCTAGAACTTGCTTTAGTACCATTTGAGGCGAAATACAGACATATGTGGCTTAGGAATGATTTAGGCAATTTTTTTATTCGTTTGAGCCTTTGAAACCACCAAATGACATCATTTTATCCCTAGTTACCCTTTTGAGCTTATTGAAAATTGAATGGCATGTGCTTAGGCACATAATAACCCCCAATCGGCATCATTTCAAAATCCCACATCGACCACCTTGTTGAAAGCTTATACATTATTTCCTACCCTCAAGTGAGTAAGCCCCTATTGCACTTTAAAATTTCAAATATCTCTCATGTTCTTATTGGAAAAAAAAAAAAATTTGAAGGAGAGAAATAAAGAAAAAGGGAATGAATGCATAAAAAGATTGTTGAAGAGGTGAAGAAATAGTGATGGAAAGAATGAGAAAATAATGAGGTGAATGATGAGGCGGATGAGAAAAGAGGGTGAATTGAAAAGAAAAAAAAAATGATGAATCATCAATAGAAGGAATGAAAATTGAGATGAGAGTGCACAACAATGTCATATTTAACTTACTCTCTTGTTTTGAAATTCCGATCTTTTTATTGAAGCCATGAGCCAAAGCCTAACGTTACAAGCCTATTAAGACCTATTGACCGAGCCACATTCGTCTAATATACTAGTGGAGAAGGTTACGAATAGTAAGCTTATGGACTCTCGAGAAACACTTGTAATGCATATGGTTTTGACATTCACACACGCACATCTCATTACTTTGATTTAATGCATTGCTCACTGTTTGTCAAAGTTATACTCCTTTTTATGAACAATGCAAATGAACCAATACACCTTGCAAAGTCCTATTGATTTGTGTGAGTAAAGATTGCTTTAATGGTTAAATGGAAGTGGTGACACACACACTTGAGAACTCTTGAGTAGACTGATATGCATACTTGACTTAAAATTTTTAGACAATTGATCTTCGAGGCCAATTTGCAATTATAACATTTCATGACTTGCGTTAGTAGTGTGTTTTCTTTTTCTCTTTTATTTCTTAGTCTTTTTCCATTTATATTTTGCTCGGGACTAGCAAAAGTTTAAGTTTAGGGGGTTTGATAAGTGTATTTTATACACTTATATTTCCTCTTATTTTGCATGGTTTAATGTTAGTTTTCGATCAGAATTACACTTTTGGTTTTGTTTTGTGATGTTTTGCAGGAATCCAAGGAATTAAGCATTTTATTACTAAAAGATGATGAGAAATACATAAATGTGACAAGAATTCAAATTGGGACTCAACGGTGAAATAATCATGCACCGGGACATGTTAATTGGCAAGGAAATATTATATTATATTATATTACAATATAATATATTATATATGGTTATGGAAGGATAAGGAGAAAGAGGATATTGAAATAAAATAAGAGGGGATACACGTACAGATAGGAAGGAAAGAGACGTACAAGGAAAGAAGACCAAGGAATGATATATTATATTATTATTATAATATAAGATACAAGGGTCAAAGATATGCTGTCAGCAAAAGATAGAAGGATACGCATAGATATTGGATAAAAAGGAAGAGTAGAAAAAAATATAAAAGGGACTTTCACGAGATAGGGAAGAGGGCAGTAGACATAGAAGGGGACGCACGCACGGAAACGAAAAGGAATTGACGTAAATATTTTCTGGACAAAAAACAAGAGCAGCGTGAGAAGGCAGTACACGACCGAGAGCTAAAGAGAAGGGGAGGAGAGCATTCGAGGCGGCGCGCTTACACCGACGGGTAGAGATTTTGACGACGGAGAAGACGACGTCGACTACCGGGGACGGAGGGCCATCATCCAATTCGTTTGATTATCTCTTCCTTTATGTTTATGATGATTAAGAACATGTCTATGTGTTTATTTAATGTATTCATGAACTAATTTATTATTCTAGGGTTAGACGGATCTTGACTTGAAATTATGTCAATGGTTTATTTATGTTTTCCTGTTCTTAATGCTTTTAATCTACTGGCCATGGATTGAATGATTCCATATTCGTGATCTATCACTCGGGAGAGGGGGTTGTGAATAGGAAAGAAGGAATTCGTATCGTGGTAGTTATATTGTTCGGAAGGCCTATAACTCCATAGAAGTCGTCACACGAATTACTGCGTTTTTACAATTGTTTGATAATTAATCTTAGATTGGGATATCAAGATTAATGTTAGATAATTACTTCTGCTTAACACCCGGGAGGGGGAGTAGAAACAAATAAGAATTCTCGGCTAGTAAACTAGGAAAACACGACATAGTGGATAGTTGAGTGAAGTCGAACCTCTAGAATCCGTTCTCATTGATTTTCTCCACTTAAATTACCATCTTGTTAATCTTTTATTTTATTTTAGTAGATTAATTTAATAATCATGCTATCGGTTATCTAAATAAAGTCGAGACTACTCTAATTACAATACTTGGTGTAACTTAATTTTCAATCCCTGTGGGTTCGACATCCGTACTTTCAAATTCCTATACTAAAACTTGACACCGTACACTTGCGGTACGTTTCACACGCATCATGAAGCAACTAGGATTGATAATTTTCTGCTGTTGAGGTTATTAAATTTCTAGGGAAAACTTTTGACTAAATTAAACATAACTGCTTTTGTTTATGCTGTTTAGCTTCACCAATTACTCGTGTGCATGCTATCATTTGTTTAAATCTTAACTGATGTTGTTAAGGTTGATTAAGTGATAAGGGTTAAGTTTGAAAGTTGTTTTCGATTTAACTAAACCTAAGGTGAGATATGAGTTAAATCTTCAATGATGAATATCCATACATAAAAATTACATATGTGAGAAAATCGATGAATGAATGAATGAATTTCAATGGTAGAGTCGACCAAAACCAAGATCTCTCTTTACTTGATTAATTCCTTATTATTTAATTCTTGCATCCTAGTTAATTTAGATAATTGACAATCTCAAATCCCCCTATTTCGATACTTGTTAGCATAAAATACTCACTTCTTTGTGAGATCGATCCCTACTTTTGCTACTGCGTTATTTTGTTGTTAAATGAGAATGGTTAATTTGGGCGTACACGATAAGCGCGACCAATCGTCTATTGGTCCAAGTGAAGGGCGACCCCTCAAAGCCCAAATCAACCAATTGACAGAAATGTAAAGTATCACGGAAGGCAGATATGGAAAAATTGATGCTGTCCACGCCACCCTCTTTTTCCGAATGACGAAGAATCGCATTGAAGTCTCCGCATACAAACCGTGGAAGAGAAGAAACTACTGATAACCGTTTGAGCAAATTCCAAGAATGATGCCGCTGAGCATTATCCGGATGACCGTAAAACCTAGTAAATCTCCATTGATGATTTCCAGAAGAGAGAATATGAACATCTATGTGGCCAACACTATAAGATAAAATGGAGACATCCCAATCAGCTTGCCAAGATCACGCCAATCCACCACTACGTCCAACACTATCAACTATCAAGCCATTAGCAAAACCCAACCGATATGATAAAGATGGGGCCATATGTTTTTGTAGCTTAGTTTCAGATAAGAAAACCAGAAGGGGAGAATGCTTGCGAATAGCCAATCGTAATCGATGGAAAGCCCAATTACCTCCCAACCCCTTAGCATTCCAACAAAGGATAGTCATGTCAGTCGGCTATTGGGCAAATCAATTAATCTTTACTCGACCTCGAGTAAATCAGACAAAACTAAAATCTTTTTGCTTGGCTCATAGCATCATAACAAAATAACTTGTTCTCACTTTAATGCCTCAATAATTCTAAACATGCATAGTAATGAAAGGCGGTGAAAAGTTAATAATGGAACAAGTTCAATCCCTAGACATCTCATACTTAACAAAGCAGCGAACGTGCGTGTGTGGTCATAAGCAAATGACATATGCAACTTATAGATCCAACAAATGTAAACCTACAATAGTTCAAGTTGTACACTAACACAAGTATAAGCTCACTTGCACACTCTTTTCCACTATCTTAGCCACTTGCAGACACAAATCAAGTAGGTCTTTATTAGCTTGTAGGTTGGCCTAGGTATTGGCTTATGAAAGTAAGGAAAAAGATATATCAAACAAGAGAATATGACGATATGCACACTAAAAGCTTATCTTCTTGCATGAATTTTTCAACTTTGTTCTTTTTCACACCTTGTATATTTTTTCAAGGTTTATTTCAACATTTTTCTTCTTTTGTGCCTTGGCTCCTCTTGGAGTCATATTTTTATCAAATTTCTCAAGGCTTTCCTTTTCTTTCATGCATTCCATTCTTTTGACAATGAAGCTCAAAACATATGAATCAATGAATACATAAGTGCATGTGAATGAAACACATCATACTCCCTTCAAATGTGTGGGTTAAGATCACTTTTGGGCTTATTAGGGACAGATGATAAGCTATCAAAGAATGTCGAATGTGGGTTGTTTGTATGCTTAGCATACAACCATTCTTTTGAATTAAAGCTCAAAAAGGATACTAGTGATTGATTTTCTTTATATGGTAGGCTTGAAAGGCGCAAACGCATCAAATATTACCTATATCACTTTCATGTTCGCAAGTAGTCTAGACATACGCCTCAAAGAGCATGTAGTTAAGTTCTAGCATGTATTAGAGACTTCTTAAGACTATCACAAATTCACACAATCTTCACTAAGCTATGCACACTTCAAAAGTTGTGACAATAATGTGCTCAAAATATTCAACTACTAAGTTAAAGCACAATTTGCAGTAGAGTTCAAAGTGTTCCAAGGTTAACAATTCATCTATGTTCAAAAACATGCATGTCAACAATTTGGTTTCATCATGGGCTAGTGATTCTAAGCATGCATTCATTACTAACTATGAGCTCAAAATTTTTCAAATTTTTTGATTTTTTTGTATTTTTGTAATAAGAAAAGCAATAACACACCATTAATCCCTCCCCCATACTTAAATCTTACATTGTCCCCAATGTAAGTCAAAATTGTATGGAAAGATAAAAGTCTAACTAAGAAAGCAATAAAAAAATAAAAAGGAAAAATGACACTAACTTCCCTTGGGTTGCCTCCCAAGCAGCGCCTCTGTTTAACGTCGGTGGCCCGACGCCAGTTCTCTCGCTTAAGGCGATGCCTATTCGCCTTGCACCTCTTGGAGGGTTTTTGTCTTTTCACTATGTCTCCTTCCTCCAAAGAAGTCAGTTGAGGTTGATAAAGATCTACCTCATGGCATCCTTCAACTTGTTGTCCCATATGCTCGCCTTTGGGAATCTCATTCTGGTGAGATTCCTTGTTATCCACCTCGATCTCTGTTTGTTGTTCAAGTATTGATGGCATCAGTATCATCGTTGCTGGAGTTTCAACCTCTTTGCCACTGTCCAAGGTGATGTTGTCTTCGAAAAAATAGTCCCAATGATCCATTTCATCACAGTATTCTTTCGCCGACTCCTCTTCCACAGCACATGATTCATCTAAGTAATCAACATAGCTCTCAGTTGGAAACATACCATTCGGAGTTGTAGGATGTACAAGCTCATTTTCTTCTATTGGCACATGTGTCTCCTCTTCTAGCTCGGGTGGCATCAGTACCACCTTCTCCATAGTCTCATTTTCTTCATCACTCCATGATTCGAATGCAATCATGGTCTCTTTTTGTGCTGCTATCCGATCGGCCGATCTTATTAGTTGCTCCATTTGGTTACCCAAATTCTGAGTGCTAGCCCTGAATTCCTGTTGAAATTGCAAAGTACTATCATTAAGTGTTGAAACAAGATCCTCTAAAGGCTCAATAGGGGTATGTTGAGGTTGTTGTGGCCATGACGGGTATTGCGGTATGTATGGTGGTAGGGTGGACTTCATGTAAGGTGGGGGTGACCTCATCCATTGATTGTCATAGTTGAGATTGGGATGATCACACCAGCTTGAATTGTATGTTCTTTGTCCACTCCCTGCGCCAAGTTGGTGCACAAGATACTCCAATTCGTCTAGTCGCCTATAGTCCTCCATGAAAAGATCCGATTTTTAAGAAATCAACCTGTAAGCACGAATAAACAAGAGTAGCGGTGGGGGGAAGAAAGAAAGAAAAAGAACAGAAAATATTAACACAAAAATATACAACGCCTCCCGGCAACGGCGCCAAAATTTGGTAGCGCTTATCGTGTACGCCCAAATTAACCCACTCAATCCTCAAGATTGATAACAATAATGTAGTAGCGTGAGTAGGGATCGATCCCACGAGGAGGTGTGAATATTTGTGTTAATGAAAAATCAAAACAAAAGAATAATAAAGGATGGGGTTGTGAGGTTGAATTATACTAATTAAAATTAAAAACAAAGATTAACTAATGAAAGCGATTCTTGGTATCGGTCGACTCTAACTTGGATATTATCATCTATTTCATTAATTCACAAAAGACTCAATTTTTCATATGAATATTCATCGTTGGACGTTTAATCCAATAATCAAAGTCCTACCTCATCTTACGTTTAGTTAAGTAGCCCAAGCGTTCTAGTTTAACCCTAATCAAACAATCAATCAAAATACAAGCGATTAAGATTTAAATCGATGATAGCATATGAACTAGTGAGATCGATGAAGCAAAACAACATAATCCAAGTGTCTATGTTTAATCTAGTCAAGTGTTCTTCCTAAGAATTTAACAAACTCACAAGCGAAAATTCATCAATCTTAGTTGCTTCGTAAATTAGAGGGATCAAACGATTACGTATTTGATATCTAATTTAGCATTAGATTTCATGCAAGATATTAGGTTGTTAATCCAATAAACAAACACAACAATAATATCAATAAAATCAGAAAAACTCTTGATACTCAATAAAATTGATAATTAAAGCATAAGAATCTCCCAGGATAAATAAAATCCAAGGATTTGTCTTCCTCAACCAAGAATTTAAAACTAGCTAGACATAATCTAAGAAAAACTATAAATAAAAACAAAGGAAAGAAAACTAATCCAATTTTCGGTCGTCGAGGTGTCAATCCCGCCTTCGTTTCGATCTTCGTAGCGTTCTTCAACAAAATTGAGAGAAAAATTGTAAAACTATCCTAAACTACTCTACCCTAACTATCTAGATGATTTAAGGTCTGATTTTCGAGTTCTATATGTAGGGAGGCTAGGATGTGGAATAGAATCCAAGTTGGAAGGCAATAAATCATGTTTCCATGTTATTCAAAACGCCGGGCGATCGATCGAGATAAAGGCACCGATCGATCGAGCTTCACAGTAGAAATTCGTGGCTTTTTCAGCCTTGCTCGATCGATCGGCAAAGCTGCTCGTTCCATCGGCAAGACCAGAATGTTTTCTGCTCAATTTTTAGCTTCTGGCGAGTTTCGTATTTTGGCCGTAACGTTCTCATACAAACTCCGAATTCGATGAATAAGCTGTCCAAGCGAAGATAACAGAAAGTTCTACAACTTTTATATGGACCACATTTCCAAAACTTGGCTAGAACATATAGTAATTTGAGGAGGAATGAACATCATGTGTCTTGGATTCTGGTTTTTTCCTCTTTTCTTCAACTTTATTCATTCTTCTATCATTTTAGCTTGATTTCTTCACATATTCCTACATTTACACAAATATACGATTAGGTAACATTTGTATCAATTTATCAATCCAAATATACCAAGTCGTAGATAATTAAGCGCAATAGATGTATTTATTTCTAGTCACATCATCAATCGCCACCACTGGAGAGGGAAAAACCATAAATGTGACGGGGATCTCCAAGAAGCTTCCGTATAGTACCTCCTGAGGCATCTTCATAACCGAGGGATTAAAGGAAAAGAAAAGGGACAACAAAGTGAAAAACTAAACCATTAAGGAGTCATCCAAAGGAGCTTCCAAACAACAGCCGAAAAACACTAAAAGAATACTTGCACATCAAATGTGGAAACTAAACAAAGAAAAATTGAAGAAAAAGAGCAGATTAAGCAATCTGAAAGGGTATTGAAATTTGGGCAGAAACCCTCACCACCAAAGGACGAAAACTCTCATAAAAAACTCTAGAGAGAGAAATTTTTATGCATGGCTGAAGAAGGTAGAATTTATGTACATTCATAATTCCACTTGTTACGTTTTCCACCATAAAATTCCCCTTTTTTAATGCATTCATTCCCAAGCTCTTCACACAAGGCACCAGGGAACAAGCTACACTTATACAATTAGGAGTCATCTAAAAAAAAAAAAAATTCTAATACTTAGAATTATATTTTACCCTCAAAAAATTGAATCTTATCTCTCAAAAAATTGAATTTTCATCCCTTAACAATTTTTACCCTCCATTTTTATATATTATTAATTTTTGACATCTAAATAAAGGTTCTAGATAGCGATAACTATGCACCTAACAATAAAATAGAAGCATGTAAATATTAAATAATTCGTTCAAACTTAGTAATTCATGAGAGATATTTAAGAATTTTAAATTATTAAGTATACAAATGTGTCCTTCGCAATTTTTATGCGCCACTTCGCCCTAAAATTAACTTATTTTCCATTTAAAGATTTCTCTAGTAATATTTTATGTCTTTGTTTTGTTTTCAGACTCGACAAATATCTATTAAAAACATGATTAAAATTTGCGACATAATGTTAAACTTCAAGTATTATTATTATCTAGAATGAGAAAATAATTTCTAAATAGTTATAGTTGAAATTGGAAATACTCATTGGATTTGGAGGTATACTGGAATTTATGAGAGATGCTTGTCGAAAGCTTGCTAAAGCACTGCTATCTCATTTTTGGGTTCGTCTTAGTAACAATAAAATAATATTCGAAAAATAAATGGAACACCAAGATTTTTTTATGTGGAAAACCCCGAGGAGAAAAATCGCGAGCCTAGTCCAGTATAAATTCAACTATAAATACACGAGTGTTTTACACGTTTTCTTTATAAGAAATGAGCCAAGGATAAAAAATGGTGAAAGGGGAAGGCTTCGGCTGCTGCTTGTTCTTGACGAGGAAGGAGACATGCTCTCTTTCCCCAGAAGAAAAAGGTGTTGGCATCCATCCTCCTTAACCCTACTGCCTCCTGGTATTTATATGAGAATGAAAGACACAACCTATAACTACCTACCCAAGGTCTAGGGAACACTGTCTGATGCTGAAGGTGGGGTCAGAGTACCAAAGATGGGGACCTCAGACAACTATTGTACTCTTTGTACGATTTCTGCAGCTTTTAAGATATTATTCGTATACGGAGGTATGTTCTGTGCTTCTAATTTATGATATCACTCCTCAGGTGGACCACACTAGGTGTCGTGGGGCTGCCCGGGAGTTTGTCCTCCAGTGCCTCCTCTTTTCATCTTCTGCAGCAAAGGATAGGACTCCCCTCAGAGCCCAGCGATGGCCTTATTCACATGCTTTTAAGGTTCCTGGAGGGCCGACTTGGCGTGGCCAAGCTGGAGGTCTTCTTGGGTGACCGATCTGGGGTGGCCGAGCTGGAGGTCTTTCTTGAGGCCGACCTGGGTTGCTGAGCTGGAGGTCATCCTCGATGTTGACCTGGGGTGGCCGAGGTGGAGGCCATCCTCCAGTTCCGACCTGGGGTGGCAAGATGGAGCCTCCAGCTCGGCCACCCCAGGTCGGCACTCGAGGATGACCTCCAGCTCGCCACCCCAGGTCGGCACTTGAGGATGACCTCCACCTGGGCCACCCAGGTCGGCTTCGAGGAAGACCTCCAGCTCGGCCACTCCAGGCCGGCCTCAAGAAAGACCTCCAGCTTGACCACCCCAGGTCGGTCACCCAGGAAGACCTACAGCTCGGCCACACCAGGTCAGCCCTCCAGACACCTTAAAAGCATGTGAATAAGGCCATCACTGGACTCTAAGGGGAGTCATATCCTTTGCTGCAGAAGATGAAAAAAAGTGGCACCGGAGGACAAACTCTTGGGCAGCCCCATGACACCTAATGTGGTCTATCTGAGGAGTGATCTCATAAATCAGAGGCACATAACATATCTTCGTATACGAATAATATCAGAAATCATACAAAGAGTGCAATAGTTGTCTGTGGTCCCCATCTCTGGTACTCTGCCCCACCTTCATCATCAGACAGTGTTCCCTAGACCTTGGGTATGTAGTTACAGGTTGTCTCCTCCGTTTTTTATCATTAGCTCATTTCTTGTAAAGAAAACGTGTAAATCACTCATGTGTTTATAGTAGAATTTATACTGGACTAATCCCCGTGGTTTTTCTCCTTTTGGATCTTACACATAAAAATCTTGGTGTCCATTATTTTTTTAATATTATTTTATTGTTACAAAGACGAAAATGAGATAACAAGTACTATGTCAAAAGTTCATCGGAGCTCCAACAAGGCTGTCGAAGGTTGCCCAAGCTCTGACAGCAACGACCCATAGCAGTTGATAGTCGTACGATGGTCGTGGATATTTTAAAAAATTAATTATAACAAATCATATCATGACACGTATGAACAAAATATCATCTTCACGTAATATTCCAAAAATTACTCTAAAAAATCCTAATTCTTGGTAATAATCTATTGCCCATTGTGCGACGATGACTCGAGGGATTGTCCCATCACACGTCGATACATATGAAAATATTGAGTTACTTGTGAGCTTGGCAAGAGGAGCTCAGCAGCACCATTCCTTAATACAACTTTCAATTTTAGAACTACTTCTGCACCCTACGAGTTTTGACAAATTCCACATGTCCCACGGTCTCAAAGTTTCTAGCACAAAAGTCCAAGAAAGATGTTTGCCATGTAATTAAAATTTCAGGAAGATACAACTCGTTTTTTACAGAGTAAGAGGAACCTAGAAATGATACAGAAGTAACAGACATAAGGGTATGCCTGACTACCACCCAAAAATAGCTAATATTTCTTCCTGTCCAAAATGAAAATTGGATTTTGAGTGCAAAACAGACTATGATCAAAGCGTGGTTACAAGACCTACACCCAGCTCTTCTTGCTAGCTCGTCCCACAGAGGAAGAGTGTCAGACTACAAGCATAATACCCATTGTAAAAAGTGTTTTTCGCCAAGTTCATACCTCTGTCACGTCATTTATTAATTTTGTTAATGAGAACAAAATTATGGTAAGTTAATTATAAAAGGCAATTAGGCTAAAGAAATCCCACATTGAGTAATTGAGGCACTTATGGTTTGTTTATATTGAGATACAAATCATTAGAGTGTAGTTAAGTAGAAAAGATGGGTGCCCCTCGCGAGCCGTCCGTCCGTCCGCTCGGTATTAAGTTTTAGACTTTTCACCTACCTGCAGAATTGATGTCAGATTTAAGTGTGAGACTTAAATCCGAAATGAATATGATGTTAAGTGTTGAGACTTTCATCTAACCCACTATGCATTGTCATTTAAGTTGTGGCCTTTGGTAGGCCTGCTGTTGCAGCTATATAAGCTGCTCCAGCCTCATTCTTTATCTCATCCCGAATTTGCATTTGCGTATCATATCATCTTCTTGAGAGTACAACACACTTCTTAGTGTTCGAGTGAGTCTGTCTGGGTTTCTGCTTCAACCCATACAGAGG
The DNA here is from genome assembly GCA_907163345.1 of Haberlea rhodopensis. Classification (NCBI taxonomy): domain Eukaryota; kingdom Viridiplantae; phylum Streptophyta; class Magnoliopsida; order Lamiales; family Gesneriaceae; genus Haberlea; species Haberlea rhodopensis. Next base: position 8,276,369 of record CAJQUN010000001.1, on the reverse strand, counting down.
TGTTTGGGACGTTGTACCTTGGAACTCTCTTGTCCAGGAGGCCAGAAGTTGTAGGCGGGCAATTTAGAGTTTACGGGCACACGGTTTACTGTGGCCTCGTCCAACAACAAAGTTTCTGCCCAGTTTATTTAAACTTTTTATTGTAAATTTTTACTGTTTCAACAGAGTATTTGTGATCTTCTTATGCTTTGTCTATTTGTTTTTTAAGAAAACAGAACCAACAATCGTAAACTCTAAATTTTTTGTTTGTTTTGTTCTGTTTTATCAAAACTCAGCTTTCATATTTACTTAAGATATTGTTCATGAATTTTTCAAAGGTTTAAACCTACTGTTTCAAAATGCTTTGATATTATTTGTGCTCTCCTAATTGTGTTCTGTTTTAGCTAATGGCTGACCAGTTTACCCAACCACCTGCTGTGAATAATGAGATTCCGGTGATCAAAGCTAGCGGTACTGAGGCCGCAATGCCAATTCTGAGAAGTCCAATGCCGTTTTCTCAATTTGAGAAACCGGAAAAGTTTAAGGGTTCCAACTTTAAACGTTGGCAACAGAAGATGATGTTCTTCCTTACCACCTTGAACTTGACCAGGTTTCTGAAGGAGGAGAAACCAGTGGAGGACAAAGAGGATCCTCAATCTGCTGTGATAGTTGAGTCCTGGATGAGTGCCGACTACCTTTGTCGTAACTACATACTGAATTCTCTTGACGATGCACTTTTTAATGTGTATTCCCCCAAGGAGAATGCTAAGAATCTTTGGGAATCGTTAGAGATAAAGTACAAAGTTGACGACGCAGGCGCAAAGAAATTTGTAGCCGGGCGATTCCATGACTATCGAATGGTAGATGGCAAGAGAGTTGTTGAGCAATGCGAAGAGGTGCAGCTAATATATCATGAACTTGCTGCCGAAGGTATGGGGCTAAATGATGCTCTCCAAGTGGCGATGATGATTGAAAAATTACCGCCATCTTGGAAGGACTTCAAGAGCTACCTAAAGCACAAGCGAAAGATGATGAGTCTAGAGGATCTTATCAGGAGGCTGCGCATCGAGCAAGACAACCGAAAAGTTGACAAGAAATCATTTGGAATGATTTCCAAGGCCAACGTGGTTGAAGTTGGGGACAACTCCCATGGGAATAAGCGCAAACGTACTTTTGAACCCAATGGAGATACTCAGACAAGGAGGTTCACCGGTGACTGTTATGTGTGTGGTAAGCCTAACCATAAGGCCAAGGACTGCACTCAACGTCAAAACAACTGCACTCAACGTCAAAACAATGACGGTAAGAGGAAGATAGTCCCTTACAAAGGCAAAGGCAAGAGGCCTGCACATGCCCACATTGCTGAGGACAATCTGAGCTCTGGCATGGATGACATGCATCTGAGTGCTGTGGTATCGGAGGTGAATCTTGTTGGAGGGAACTCCAAGGAATGGTGGGTGGACACTGGGGCTACTCGCCACATTTGCGCCAACAAATGGATGTTTAAGACCTATCAACCGGTGAATGATGAGCACTGCTACATGGGAAATTCAGCAGTCTCAAAAGTTGAAGGCAAAGGGACGGTTGTGCTAAAAATGACTTCCGGAAAAGAGTTGACTCTTACCGAGGTGCTCCACGTGCCAGAGATCCGAAAGAATCTCATCTCCGGAGCAGTGCTGAACAAGAAAGGCTTCTGGCTTGTGTTTGAGTCCGACAAAGTCATTCTGTCCAAGGGTGGTATGTTTGTGGGCAAAGGCTACTTGGCCAATAACCTCTTCAAGATGAGTGTAATGACTTTAGCTCCTAAGGCTAAGTCTAGTGTAGATGTTGATGTTGATGTTAATGCAGCAAATGAGGCTAGCACAAGCAAAAATAATGTAATGACTGTTGCCAATGTGGGTAATAAAACTTTAAAGTTTGATTATTCTTGCGAGTCTTTACATTTGTGGCATGGTAGATTAGGACATGTGAATTATAAGTCCTTACAAAGTCTAATGTCTCTTAATCTATTGCCTAAATTTAACATCAATCATAAACACAAGTGTGAGACTTGTGTAGAGGCCAAATTAACCAAGTCATCATTCCACTCAATTGAGCGAAGCACCGAACCGTTAAACTTGATTCATACGGATGTATGCGATCTAAAGTATGTACAATCTAGAGGCGGTAAAAATTATTTCATAACATTTATCGATGATTGTACAAGATATTGTTATGTCTACTTAATGAGAAGTAAAGACGAAGTAATTGATATGTTCAGTCACTATAAGAATGAAGTTGAGAATCAACTTGATAAAAAGATTAAAATTCTTCGAAGTGATCGAGGCGGTGAATATGAGTCACCATTTGCACAAATATGTGCTGAGAGTGGCATTATTCATCAAACCACTGCGCCTTATTCTCCCGAGCAAAATGGTATTGCTGAAAGGAAGAATAGAACGCTTAAGGAAATGATGAATGCAATGCTTATAAGTTCCGACTTACCTAGGAATTTGTGGGGAGAAGCTCTGCTTTCCGCCAACTATGTGCTAAACAGGGTACCACATAAAAAGTTGGATAAAACGCCTTATGAATTGTGGAAAGGTCGTGCACCTAGTTACAAGTTTTTAAAGGTTTGGGACTGTCTAGCAAAGGTACCAATTCCTCCTCCTAAACGGACTAGGATAGGACCTAAGATAGTAGATTGTGTATTTATCGGATATGCGCAAGATAGTAGTGCCTATCGTTTTCTAGTGCATAAATCAGATAATGCAGAAATGCATATAAATACTATCATTGAGGCTAGGGATGCTTCGTTCTTTGAGGAAATCTTTCCCCACAAAACTCCGACAATGCCTGAAACCAATGTTGAGAGAAATGTGGGGGATAGAGAATCTCAAGAGAATGTAGAATCGCCAAGACGAAGCAAAAGAGCGAGAAAAGAGAAATCTTTTGGCTCGGATTTTCTAACATATCTGTTGGAAAAAGATCCGACTACTTTCAAAGAAGCAATGTCTTCACAAGACTCTGATCTTTGGAAAGAAGCGGTGAACAGTGAGATAGAATCTATCTTACATAATCATACTTGGGAACTAGTGGATCTTCCTGCAGGTTGTAAACCACTAGGCCACAAGTGGATCTTCAAGAGAAAGATGAAAGCTGATGGTACTGTAGATAAGTACAAGGCTAGACTTGTAGTAAAAGGCTACAGACAAACTGAAGGTGTTGATTATTTCGACACATACGCTCCTATATCCCGGAAAACGTCTATAAGGTTAATAATTGCATTTGCTGCATTATATAACTTAGAGATCCATCAAATGATGTTAAAACGGCTTTTCTAAATGGAGAGTTAGAAGAGGAGGTTTACATGGAACAACCTGAAGGGTTTGTAGTTCCAGGTAAAGAAACGAAGGTGTGTAAACTTGTGAAATCCTTGTATGGATTAAAACAAGCACCTAAACAATGGCACGAAAAATTTGATAGCGTCATGCTTTCAAATGGGTTTAAAACAAACCAATGCGATAAGTGTGTCTACGTGAAAGGAGACAATACAAACTATGTAATAGTATGTCTATACGTAGATGACATGATAATTGTTGGTAATAACGATAACATCAAAATTACCAAGAAAATGTTGTCACGAAATTTTGAGATGAAAGACCTAGGTCTTGCAGATGTGATTCTTGGAATGAAGATCACCAAACATGCAGATGGATATTTTCTCTCCCAGGGTCATTATGTCGAGAAGATACTTGACAAGTTTGACAAGGGAAATAATACCATCGCTAGAACACCTATGGAAGTGGTGTCAAATCTTTGCAAGAATCGCGGAGAAGGTGTGCAACAACTGAGTACTCTAGAGTCATAGGCAGTCTAATGTACCTCATGGATTGCACTAGACCTGATATAGCTAATTCTGTCAATACATTGAGCAGATATACGAGTAATCCCAGTTATGAGCACTGGAAGGCAGTAGTTCGAGTTCTTAGATATCTAATATATACTTCTAACTACGGACTACATTATACGAGATACCCAGCAGTAATTGAAGGGTATTCAGATGCGAATTGGATATTGGACTCTAAAAATATAAAATCTACGAGTGGATATATATTTATAATTGGCGGTGCTGCTATTTCATGGAAATCATGCAAACAGACATGCATTGCTAGATCAACTATGGAATCTGAGTTCATAGCTTTAGATCTTGCGGCAGAAGAAGCTGATTGGCTTCGGAGTTTCTTGGAGGATATTCCAATGTGGTCAAAACCAATGCCACCCATTAGTTTGCACTGTGATAGTCAGTCAGCTATGGGAAGAGCACATAACAATGTGTATAATGAGAAATCACGACATATTCGTCGGAGACATAAATCCGTGAGAAATTTACTAAAAATCGGTGTAATTTCTTTAGATTATGTGAAGTCTAAAGAAAACATTGCTGACCCATTTACGAAAGGTCTGACAAGAGACCGAGTAGAGGTTTCATCGAGGGGAATGGGGTTGAAGCCCATGAAATTGATTTCCAACCATGATGACAACCCAACCTGAATTGTAAAATCCAATTTGCAGGTTCAATGGGAAAACCGAATTGTGGGGGGGATCGAACAAAGCACTCGGGAAATTGAGTTCCTTACCTATTCCTGTGATGAAAGAGTGATAGACATGTACTTTGGGAAGGCTGAGCTCATGCTCTTAAAGATTCTTCTATCTCGAGATGATAAAGTGGGGTATTACAGGATACTCTTTAGGAGAAATCACCTATGTCGAATGTGAAGGGGCCGCTTCTATGAGATGACCTGAGGGCTAAATCTCTAGAGCATTCGATGAAACATCCAAGGCAGTCCAGGGCCAAAATGGACAACAACGAAAGAACCAATAATAGTGTGGAGATGAAGCTGTGTGAGTATTGTTGTCTTGTTATACATAAAACGTCGAACAGTTCAAGGCATCGCGTCCACTGGTTGACAAGTATATCCGATGATACTTTACTAAGGAAGGTTCAAGGTTAATCACCACCTATCCTGATGCAGTGGATTCTCAAAGTACTCTCAAATCTTCATCTAGGTGCATTGTGTAATTTTTTCGCCATATTGCATTCATGTGGGGGATTGTTATGATTATTGATTATTGGGTTTTAATCATTAAAAGTCCAATATTATTATTAATTTTGTTAATGAGAACAAAATTATGGTAAGTTAATTATGAAAGGCAATTAGGCTAAAGAAATCTCACATTGAGTAATTGAGGCACTTATGGTTTGTTTATATTGAGATACAAATCATTAGAGTGTAGTTAAGTAGAAAAGATGGGTGCCCCTCGCGCGCCGTCCGTCCGCTCGGCTCGGCTCGTCTCGACTCGACTCGACTCGACTCGCCACGCCACGCCACGCCACGCCCCACCCCGCCACGCCACGCCACGCCAAGCCACGCCTCGTCGTGTCGCTGCCGCGAAGGCAGTCCTATCTTTTTACTACTCGGATTTCTGAAATGACTTTTCATATGCCCGACTTTTCATATTCTGCTGAGTATTAAGTTTTAGATTTTTCACCTACCTGCAGAATTGATGTCAGATTTAAGTGTGAGACTTAAATCCGAAATGAATATGATGTTAAGTGTTGAGACTTTCATCTAACCCACTATGCATTGTCATTTAAGTTGTGGCCTTTGGTAGGCCTGCTGTTGCAGCTATATAAGCTGCTCCAGCCTCATTCTTTATCTCATCCCGAATTTGCATTTGCATATCATATCATCTTCTTGAGAGTACTACACACTTCTTAGTGTTCGAGTGAGTCTGTCTGGGTTTCTGCTTCAACCCATACAGAGGTGTTTGGGACGTTGTACCTTGGAACTCTCTTGTCCAGGAGGCCAGAAGTTGTAGGCGGGCAATTTAGAGTTTACGGGCACACGGTTTACTGTGGCCTCGTCCAACAACAAAGTTTCTGCCCAGTTTATTTAAACTGTTTGTTGTAAGTTTTTACTGTTTCAACAGAGTATTTGTGATCTTCTTATGTTTTGTCTATTTGTTTTTTAAGAAAACAGAACCAACAGGTTTCTCTGAAGCCCTCTGCATATTTCACAGCGTACAAGAATAACAGTCGAGACTAACTTCCATGCTCGTTATCCTCCAGAAGAGTAAAAACAGAATTGCAGTAATTTATTATGCTAAATTATATTGCTTCTAAAAGGTCGCATACCTAACATACTAGGACGTATAATCCCCAGGGAAGTGACAAGGGTCCACCGAGCTGAAAGTTCGAGAAACATTAAATCTAAATTCAGAATGTTAACGCAAAATCGATATCAAGAGGGGTCTAAAAGATAATTTTGACAAGAAAAGATGCGGAGAAAGTTTCTTATTGTATATCCGACTAAAGATTTGTTCAATTTTGGTGATATCCCCTTCTCTGTGACCGATTTTCAGAATTTAGAGATGGGAAGAAATCTGAAGAAAAATGGTAAACCAATTCTTTGGGAAAAGATGAGATCTTTAATGTGATGGTTGTGTATTTGAAACTATTGATTATAAGACAGTGAGCTTCATCAATACTTGTGCAAGGAAATGTGAACATACTACTCCCAACCCGAGCATGGTGTAAGTTGCCAATCCAGAAGCAACAAGTGCACTTTTTCCAAAAGCTCCCTGAAAATAATATAAAAGGAATTCTACCACTGGTGATCCTGGTTTAGGTGGAAAAAAAATGTATATTTTTCACGGGAAATGCAACAAGCGGATAATGGATTTGAAGAAAAAAAATCAATAGCAGAAAAATGTTGAATCAGTAAGTTTCAAACTTTTCCTTCCAATGCATTATGAACTTTAAATAAGTAGATCGCAATAGTATCAAATCCAAGACAAAAAAATAAAAACCATTGCACCTGAAATCACTTCAGTAGAACTGTCAACCCGCACCTATGAACCAAGGACGCAACATTAAGCATACAAGTCAAAATATAACAATTTCAAAGTTCTTCGTAGATACATCACCAGCCAGCAATCACAAGAGGATGGATTGAAACTGTTGCGGCATGCATGGTGCTGTTAATTCAAATGACCAAAGTATCAGACTGCCATGGTAGGACAAATTCTGAGAAAATTTCAGTGCTAGTCAAGCTGGTATAAAAAATCAAGACATTACAAATCAGATTTTATTGCATTGGACATGACAAGGAATGACTCAAACAGATGAGGGTAGAAAGGTAAAATAGTAACTCACGTATAACCTAAAAAGCCTCTGCTGATAAGCCCAAGAAGCAAAGATCCTTGAAAAAGCATGCTGGGAACCTGCACCAAATCTCCTGCGATGGCTGAATTTGATGAAAGTATCAGGCCAACGGTGAACATAGAGAAAGACACTGCAGCTCCTGCAAATGGCCCAGCCAATGAAATATCTACTTTTGCCTTCCGATCAGGAAGAATGGACTTGAACTACAACCAAAGCAACAGAAATTAGAAATGGAAGAGTTTTAAAAAATTCAGAAACTAAAGACCAAAAAGACTGCATCACAAACCGTGTATAACCAGGAAGATCATACCATACATTACCAAAGTCAAATGTTTTGTGGCTGCATGCTCACCTGAGTGATTGCTCCAAAGTTCCCAAGAGTAATATTTGGAATAATGAAAGGAATACTCAGTTTGACTGTCCTAGGAGATGCTGCAAGAAAATGCCCAACTTCCTGCAGGAAATCAAACCATGTAGAAATTAAAAGCAAAGAATATCATCAGACAGACCTCATACATGACTACTGAAACTACAGCAGTGTGAAATAGTTATTCATTATAAAATCCATTTTCAGCACAGAAAAAGAATAGAGATTCATGTCACGGATTTTCATTGGTGAGTTTCAAATATTTAAGGGTTATTAAAAAACTGTAGGTAGGCCCTAAGGAGATGCTAAAAAAATGGATTTGTCTCACAACCAAGAATGCAAGAAAAACACACCAGTTTTGATCAACAGGCGAAGTTAATCAAAAGATGATAACTTTGTTGGTTATTTTCCTTTTGTTGAAGAAGACGAGAAAACTCATAAGATGACATACACTGTTTTATAAATAAAAGAAAATACTTGAAAGCAGTAGAAACTTACAACAAACAGTTTAAATAAACTGGGCAGAAACTTTGTTGTTGGACGATGCCACAGTAAACCGTGTGCCCGTAAACTCTAAATTGCCCGCCTACAACTTCTGGCCTCCTGGACAAGAGAGTTCCAAGGTACAACGTCCCAAACACCTCTGTATGGGTTGAAGCAGAAACCCAGACAGACTCACTCGAACACTGAACAGTGTGTAGTACTCTCAAGATAATATGATATGATATGAAATGCAATTTCGGGATGAAGAAAACATAAAGCTGAAGCAGCTTATATAGCTGAGCAGCAGACCACTCCAAAGGTCTCAGAATTAAGTGTAAAGATTAATGGGGTAGATGAAAAGTCTCAACACTTAAACATCATATTCATTTCGGATTTAAGTCTCACACTTAAATCTGACATCAATTCTGCAGGTAGGTGAAAAGTCTCAAACTTAATACTCAGCAGAATATGAAAAATCAGGCAAATGAAAAGTCATTTCAGAAATCCGTGTAGTAAAAAGATAGGACTGCCTTCGCGGCAGCGACACGCGCGACGCGACGCGACGCGGCGAGGCGAGGCGAGGCGAGGCGAGTCGAGACGAGACGAGACGTGACGTGACGTGACGTGCCGTGCCGTGCCGAGCCGAGCGGACGGACGGACGGCGCGCGAGGGGCACCCATCTTTACTACTTAACTACACTCTAATGATTTGTATCTCAATATAATCAAACCATAAGTGTATTATAATCTCAATGTGGGATTTCTTTAGCCTAATTACCTTTCATAATAACTTACCATAATTTTGTTCTCATTGACAAAATATAACATAATTATTGGGCTCTTATTATTAACCCAATAATATTAATCCAACAATCCCCCACATGAATGCAATATGGCGAAAAAATTACACAATGCACCTAGATGAAGATTTGAGAGTACTTTGAGAATCCACTGCATCAGGATAGGTGGTGATTAACCTTGAACCTTCCTTAGTAAAATATCATCGGATATACTTGTCAACCAGTGGACGCGATGCCTTGAACTGTTCGACGTTTTATGTATAACAAGACAACAATACTCACACAGCTTCATCTCCACACTATTATTGGTTCTTTCGTTGTTGTCCATTTTGGCCCTGGACTGCCTTGGATGTTTCATCGAATGCTCTAGAGATTTAGCCCTCAGGTCATCTCATAGAAGCGGCCCCTTCACATTCGACATAGGTGATTTCTCCTAAAGAGTATCCTGTAATACCCCACTTTATCATCTCGAGATAGAAGAATCATTAAGAGCATGAGCTCAGCCTTCCCAAAGTACAGGTCTATCACTCTTTCATCACAGGAATAGGTAAGGAACTCAATTTCCCGAGTGCTTTGTTCGATGCCCCCCCACAATTCGGTTTTCCCATTGAACCTGCAAATTGGATTTTACAATTCAGGTTGGGTTGCCATCATGGTTGGAAATCAATTTCATGGGCTTCAACCCCATTCCCCTCGATGAAATCTCTACTCGGTCTCTCGTCAGACCTTTCGTAAATGGGTCTGCAATGTTTTCTTTAGACTTCACATAATCTAAAGAAATGACACCGGTTTTTAGTAAATTTCTCACGGATTTATGTCTCCGACGAATGTGTCGTGATTTCCCATTATACACATTGTTATGTGCTCTTCCCATAGCTGACTGACTATCACAGTGCAAACTAATGGGTGGCATTGGTTTTGACCACATTGGAATATCCTCCAAGAAACTCCGAAGCCAATCAGCTTCTTCTGCCGCAAGATCTAAAGCTATGAACTCAGATTCCATAGTTGATCTAGCAATGCATGTCTGTTTGCATGATTTCCATGAAATAGCAGCACCGCCAATTATAAATATATATCCACTCGTAGATTTTATATTTTTGGAGTCTGATATCCAATTCGCATCTGAATACCCTTCAATTACTGCTGGGTATCTCGTATAATGTAGTCCGTAGTTAGAAGTATATCTTAGATATCTAAGAACTCGAACTACTGCCTTCCAGTGCTCATAACTGGGATTACTCGTATATCTGCTCAATGTATTGACAGAATTAGCTATATCAGGTCTAGTGCAATCCATGAGGTACATGAGACTGCCTATGACTCTAGAGTACTCAAGTTGTTGCACACCTTCTCCGCGATTCTTGCAAAGATTTGACACCACTTCCATAGGTGTTCTAGCGATGGTATTATTTCCCTTGTCAAACTTGTCAAGTATCTTCTCGACATAATGACCCTGGGAGAGAAAATATCCATCTGCATGTTTGGTGATCTTCATTCCAAGAATCACATCTGCAAGACCTAGGTCTTTCATCTCAAAATTTCGTGACAACATTTTCTTGGTAATTTTGATGTTATCGTTATTACCAACAATTATCATGTCATCTACGTATAGACATACTATCACATAGTTTGTATTGTCTCCTTTCACGTAGACACACTTATCGCATTGGTTTGTTTTAAACCCATTTGAAAGCATGACGCTATCAAATTTTTCGTGCCATTGTTTAGGTGCTTGTTTTAATCCATACAAGGATTTCACAAGTTTACACACCTTCGTTTCTTTACCTGGAACTACAAACCCTTCAGGTTGTTCCATGTAAACCTCCTCTTCTAACTCTCCATTTAGAAAAGCCGTTTTAACATCCATTTGATGGATCTCTAGGTTATATAATGCAGCAAATGCAATTATCAACCTTATAGATGTTTCCGGGATACAGGAGCGTATGTGTCGAAATAATCAACACCTTCAGTTTGTCTGTAGCCTTTGACTACAAGTCTAGCCTTGTACTTATCTACAGTACCATCAGCTTTCATCTTCCTCTTGAAGATCCACTTGTGTCCTAGTGGTTTACAACCTGCAGGAAGATCCACTAGTTCCCAAGTATGATTATGTAAGATAGATTCTATCTCACTATTTACCGCTTCTTTCCAAAGATCAGAGTCTTGTGAAGACATTGCTTCCTTGAAAGTAGTCGGATCTTTTTCCAACAGATATGTTAGAAAATCCGAGCCAAAAGATTTCTCTTTTCTCGCTCTTTTGCTTCGTCTAGGCGATTCTACATTCTTTTGAGATTCTCTATCCCCCACATTTCTCTCAACATTGGTTTCAGGCATTGTCGGAGTTTTGTGGGGAAAGATTTCCTCAAAGAACGAAGCATCCCTAGCCTCAATGATAGTATTTACATGCATTTCTGCATTATCTGATTTATGCACTAGAAAACGATAGGCACTACTATCTTGCGCATATCCGATAAATACACAATCTACTGTCTTAGGTCCTATCCTAGTCCGCTTAGGAGGAGGAATTGGTACCTTTGCTAGACAGCCCCAAACCCTTAAAAACTTGTAACTAGGTGCACGACCTTTCCACAATTCATAAGGCGTTTTATCCAACTTTTTATGTGGTACTCTGTTTAGCACATAGTTGGCAGAAAGCAGAGCTTCTCCCCACAAATTCGTAGGTAAGTCGGAACTTATAAGCATTGCATTCATCATTTCCTTAAGCGTTCTATTCTTCCTTTCAGCAATACCATTTTGCTCGGGAGAATAAGGCGCAGTGGTTTGATGAATAATGCCACTTTCAGCACATATTTGTGCAAATGGTGACTCATATTCACCGCCTCGATCACTTCGAAGAATTTTAATCTTTTTATCAAGTTGATTCTCAACTTCATTCTTATAGTGAATGAACATATCAATTGCTTCGTCTTTACTTCTCATTAAGTAGACATAACAATATCTTGTACAATCATCGATAAATGTTATGAAATAATTTTTACCGCCTCTAGATTGTACATACTTTAGATCGCATACATCCGTATGAATCAAGTTTAACGGTTCGGTGCTTCGCTCAATTGAGTGGAATGATGACTTGGCTAATTTGGCCTCTACACAAGTCTCACACTTGTGTTTATGATTGATGTTAAATTTAGGCAATAGATTAAGAGACATTAGCCTTTGTAAGGACTTATAATTCACATGTCCTAATCTACCATGCCACAAATGTAAAGACTCGCAAGAATAATCAAACTTTAAAGTTTTATTAGCCACATTGGCAACAGTCATTACATTATTTTTGCTTGTGCTAGCCTCATTTGCTGCATTAACATCAACCTCAACATCTACACTAGACTTAGCCTTAGGAGCTAAAGTCATTACATTCATCTTGAAGAGGTTATTGGCCAAGTAGCCTTTGCCCACAAACATACCACCCTTGGACAGAATGACTTTGTCGGACTCAAACACAAGCCGGAAGCCTTTCTTGTTCAGCACTGCTCCGGAGATGAGATTCTTTCGGATCTCTGGCACGTGGAGCACCTCGGTAAGAGTCAACTCTTTTCCGGAAGTCATTTTTAGCACAACCGTCCCTTTGCCTTCAACTTTTGAGATTGCTGAATTTCCCATATAGCAGTTCTCATCATTCACCGGTTGATAGGTCTTAAACATCCATTTGTTGGCGCAAATGTGGCGAGTAGCCCCAGTGTCCACCCACCATTCTTTGGAGTTCCCTCCAACAAGATTCACCTCCGATACCATAGCACTCAGATGCATGTCATCCATGTCAGAGCTCAGATTGTCCTCAGCAATGTGGGCATGTGCAGGCCTCTTGCCTTTGCCTTTGTAAGGGACTATCTTCCTCTTACCGTCATTGTTTTGACGTTGAGTGCAGTTGTTTTGACGTTGAGTGCAGTCCTTGGCCTTATGGTTAGGCTTACCACACACATAACAGTCACCGGTGAACCTCCTTGTCTGAGTATCTCCCTTGGGTTCAAAAGTACGTTTGCGCTTATTCCCATGGGAGTTGTCCCCAACTTCAACCACGTTGGCCTTGGAAATCATTCCAAATGATTTCTTGTCAACTTTTCGGTTGTCTTGCTCGATGCGCAGCCTCCTGATAAGATCCTCTAGACTCATCATCTTTCGCTTGTGCTTTAGGTAGCTCTTGAAGTCCTTCCAAGATGGCGGTAATTTTTCAATCATCATCGCCACTTGGAGAGCATCATTTAGTCCCATACCTTCGGCAGCAAGTTCATGATATATCAGCTGCAGCTCTTCGCATTGCTCAACAACGCTCTTGCCATCTACCATTCGATAGTCATGGAATCGCCCGGCTACAAATTTCTTTGCGCCTGCGTCGTCAACTTTGTACTTTATCTCTAACGATTCCCAAAGATTCTTAGCAGTCTCCTTGGGGGAATACACATTAAAAAGTGCATCGTCAAGAGAATTCAGTATGTAGTTACGACAAAGGTAGTCGGCACTCATCCAGGACTCAACTATCACAGCAGATTGAGGATCCTCTTTGTCCTCCACTGGTTTGTCCTCTTTGAGAAACCTGGTCAAGTTCAAAGTGGTCAAGAAGAACATCATTTTCTGTTGCCAACGTTTAAAGTTGGAACCCTTGAACTTTTCCGGTTTCTCAAATTGAGAGAACGGCATTGGGTTTCTCATAACTGGCATAACGACCTCAGCGCCGCTAGCTTTCACCACTGGAATCTCAGTATTCTCAGCAACTCGGTTTGGAATCTGGTCAGCCATAAGCTAAAACAGAACAGAAATAGAAGAGCACAAATAATATCAAAACAGTTTTTTGAAACAGTAGGATTAAACCTTTCAACAGTACATAAACAGTGTCTGAACTAAATATGAAAATTGACAGTAACAATTTGTTAAAGTGCAGTAGATGAAAAACAATTAGGTTTGACAGAACAACAAAAGAAAAATACACAAGGATTTAGAGTTTACGATTGTTGGTTATTTTCCTTTTGTTGAAGAAGACGAGAAAACTCATAAGATGACATACACTGTTTTATAAATAAAAGAAAATACTTGAAAGCAGTAGAAACTTACAACAAACAGTTTAAATAAACTGGGCAGAAACTTTGTTGTTGGACGAGGCCACAGTAAACCGTGTGCCCGTAAACTCTAAATTGCCCGCCTACAACTTCTGGCCTCCTGGACAAGAGAGTTCCAAGGTACAACGTCCCAAACACCTCTGTATGGGTTGAAGCAGAAACCCAGACAGACTCACTCGAACACTGAACAGTGTGTAGTACTCTCAAGATAATATGATATGATATGAAATGCAATTTCGGGATGAAGAAAACATAAAGCTGAAGCAGCTTATATAGCTGAGCAGCAGACCACTCCAAAGGTCTCAGAATTAAGTGTAAAGATTAATGGGGTAGATGAAAAGTCTCAACACTTAAACATCATATTCATTTCGGATTTAAGTCTCACACTTAAATCTGACATCAATTCTGCAGGTAGGTGAAAAGTCTCAAACTTAATACTCAGCAGAATATGAAAAATCAGGCAGATGAAAAGTCATTTCAGAAATCCGTGTAGTAAAAAGATAGGACTGCCTTCGCGGCGCGACGCGCGCGACGCGCCGCGGCGAGGCGAGGCGAGGCGAGACGTGACGTGACGTGCCGAGCCGAGCGGACGGACGGACGGCGCGCGAGGGGCACCCATCTTTACTACTTAACTACACTCTAATGATTTGTATCTCAATATAATCAAACCATAAGTGTATTATAATCTCAATATGGGATTTCTTTAGCCTAATTACCTTTCATAATAACTTACCATAATTTTGTTCTCATTGACAAAATATAACATAATTATTGGGCTCTTATTATTAACCCAATAATATTAATCCAACAAACTTTTCTTGTCCAAGTTCTATCTTTAGAAGCTCACAATCTAGACATAAAAATGATACTTACATGAAACAGCTGAACCCAAGCACACCATAAGCCAGAGGTAAAGCAGAGTCCACAAATGGAAACAGGAGTTGCATATCTGGCGGTTCAACGGCATTTGGATCTGTGAAGTATTTAACTACCTCTGGTGGAAGTCTACTTATCTGTTTTGAATCAGTTACTGCTGATAATCAGCAATTAAGATATGAAATAACATATTAGAAAAAGGTGTTTCACGTTAATTAACATGCCTGGGATGCTATTCCTAGCTCCATCGAGGAACCTATAGTAAGAAGAAACAACAAAAGAGCAATCACATATTGCCAAAGAGTGGTTTGGCCAGGATCTGAAACCTCTTTTCGCAGCATGCCAAAGCTGACACGGGGTCCGCCACGTGGATCTGGTCCTTCAGAATTTGGTTCCTCCACCATGAAGAGGTTGTATTTATCTCCCATAACCTCAGCTAGCTGATTCTGTTTTGCAAAAACATCTTCTCGCTTTCCCCTAAGGTTGCCAAGAAAAAGGATGCCTTCTTCTAGATCATCAAAAAGCTTTTCTCTGGTTACCCAAAAGGTTGAATAGCCAAAAATCTTCTCCTTAATAATCTTGACATCAGCGGGATCAACCTTTTCTGGTCCCAGAAGTTCCATTAATTTAAAAGAGTCAACCTGGAAATTGCTGTATGATTGTTCAATAGGTGATAGTGTTGGTGGCTGCTGAAGGGAAAAAAATAAATTAATAAATCATATTTTTTTCTCAGTTAATGGTGAATTAAACTTGACTACACTTTAATAATATTTACAATTATTTACTTTTACATTCAAAAATCATTTATACTTCACATTATATTATCTTCATCCTGTTTATTTTCCAGGCTGCTGTATTATAGAAAATTGCTGCCCAAATAATTCGTACGCCAGCATCACAACCACTACAAAAATTTAGAGTCCTTCGTTAAGAAGCTTTCTCAAGACAAAGTGACAAGTATGTAATGAATCACCATGTATAGTTCAGCTTAGGTACTTAATTTCAAAAAATAATTGGATAGCTTGTGATATCTGTCACTGCTAAAGTCGAATCCTAAAATCATATTGGCTCTATTTGGCTCGGAATAGTTAGAGTCTGAAAGAGTAAAATCAGGTGCCTAAACTTACCCTCCATGTTGGCTTGGTCTGCAAAATTTATGATTCCTAAATATAGTTTTCCCCTATATTTGTAATGATGCCCTTTAAACACGAGAACATGGGGTGAGTTTCATTCATCATATTCCTGCCTTGAACAAATTCCCAGGTTTTTGCATACTTTCCCCCACAAACTACCATTTTTTCCTCGAACGAATATTCAGCTTAATCATAGCCAATTATGAAACAAGTATCAAATCAAACCACAACTGTTACTGGTTAGAAGTCACAATATTTGTTTGGATAAATTGTGAAAATGAGAGAGGTTTTGTCTGGTACGAAGGTGAGAAGAAGATTTTCGAGGTTTTGTAAGCAGATCAAGCGAAACCTGGATTTTTGTAAAGACAACATATATAATTATATTATATATTATAATTATAACTTTATAGTAAGTGTGAGTTTGAAATAGTACTTGCAAAGAATAGTAATGAATAGTAAATCATTATTCATTACAATTTTTTTTCTTCAAAAAATGTCTTTTTAATTTTTTTTTTATGCGTGGATTTTATCTGAACCGACTAGAAAAAAAAATATTTAAATCGGTTGTTGATGCGCGCAACTTCAAATATTAATTTTTTCAATTTATAATAAGATGAACAACATGTTTTTTTTTTAAAACGCGAGTCAGTCCTTTGGTATTTTTTTCCATTCAATTACAGTAGCATATTCACTTTAATTTTTTTTTTGTTGATGACCGGGTTTGGCATAAACAGACTAAGAAAAAATATATCTTAATCGTTTGTTGATGCGCACAACTTCAAATGTTTTTTTTTTAAGTTTTTAGTGAGATGAACATCATTTTTTAAAAAAAACATTATAGCCAGTTCTTTAGTTATTTTTTTCCAATTCAATTGCTGTAGCATAATCGTTTTTTTAAAAAAAAATTTGTTAAAATCAGTTATTTGAAATGTTATTTTCGATCAAATTAGGAAAAAAATGACCATCATGCTGGTACCTGGCACAACGTCTTGGGTGGTGCCAATAAAAACTAATATATATATATTTGTATATATGTTA
The DNA here is from genome assembly GCA_907163345.1 of Haberlea rhodopensis. Taxonomy (NCBI): domain Eukaryota; kingdom Viridiplantae; phylum Streptophyta; class Magnoliopsida; order Lamiales; family Gesneriaceae; genus Haberlea; species Haberlea rhodopensis. The sequence continues at coordinate 8,259,409 of CAJQUN010000001.1, read as the reverse complement.
GTATTTTGTATATATGTTAGTATTTGTAAGATCGAGTGTATAGAACTAAGACCGATGATCTTCCAGCTTTTCAGAATTTCTCATTGATTAACCTATTCCCCCCTCCAACTCCTATTATTGCAGTTTTTCCCTCAACTATACAATAACAAATTAGAAACAAATTATTCACATTTTTTATCTCCAAAATACGCCGACCATTGTCACCCTTCAACAAATTTTGATTTTTGAAAAATCATTTGAAAACAAATGAAACAAACCACTATGTACGATATTTTTCTACGAAATATCGAAGTTCAAATTATTATGTACGTTAGTTGCTAGTTAGTTATCCACTCATGCTTGTATTAATTGGATTTTTTTCCTCTCTCGACAAACAACTGAACCGACTAAATTTCGACACGAAAATAACGAGAGTCCGCTTCTTCAGATTCCTCCTGTTCTCATGGCAGATGGCAGAAAATAATAAAACAAACATTTTATTACATATTCAAGAAAAAACGAAAAAGAAACCCAGGATGAGAATTAAAACATTTTATAAGTTCTTTCCTTGGCATGGTCGTTGTTTCTCCACCACTCTCTCTAAAACTTGTAATATCTATGTTGTTCTCTTGAAAACTTAGTTGGGTTGTTGATCTGATATTAACATTATTATTTTTAAATTCTTGTTTTATTTTTTTGTTCCCATTAAGTCAAAGCTACCCCTTTTTTTCCAAATATATGTTGGATCCATTCTTTTCCGACTCCGTATTTCTATTCTGTATCGGTTTGGCGGTATCAGTTGTGCATTGTGTTGGGTTAACGCAAAGCCTGCAAGCCTTTATTAATTCGTGGTTTGTGATGCAAAATGGGTGAAAAAGACATGATTTTGAATCTGGTATTCTATATCTTGGTTTTATTTTCTAAATGGTAGTTTTTGCTCTCTTCCCTTTCATATTCTCGTGTTAAAATCCTTTACTTTATCCTACAAATCAAAAGGCTATTGGACTAATGGCATTTGGTATTTGTATTTGGTCGTAATAATACTCCTTCAATAAAAATCTTGAACATCAGTAGTTTTTTAGGGCTATTATAATGTTAAATATGGGGATTCTAACTCATAAATCACTGTTCTTTTTGTTCTTGGTGACATCCACATTGCTCGTATTATCTTGGGATATAGTGCTAAGATCGACTGGCCGTCCTCACTCTTTTGATTTTAGTATATTACCAAACTCAAAGCTTCTTGCAATGGCGGAGAACGAGTATCCTAATAAATCCCCACTGATTAGTGCTTCAGTGGGTGAAAAAGAAGCAATACAAAATCATAATTCAAGGAAACATGATTCTAATAGGCATGTTCTCAAGGTCTTTATGTATGATTTGCCCTCAGAATTTCATTTTAGCCTCTTGGGTTGGAAAAGGAAGGGGAAAAGTGTCTGGCCGGATATCCGAGCAGAGGTTCCTGAGTACCCTGGTGGATTAAATCTGCAGCATAGTATAGAATATTGGATGACTTTAGATCTCTTGAACTCGGAATTTTCCAAAGATTTGGGATGCCGTAGTGCCATAAGAGTGCACAATTCTAGCCAAGCTGATGTGGTGTTTGTTCCCTTTTTTTCATCCATAAGCTATAACCGACACTCGAAGCTGAAGCCCGGCCAGAAAAGTATCAATAATTTTTTACAGGAGAAACTGGTTCAGTTTTTGACGGCTCAGGAGGAGTGGAAGAGGTCGGGAGGAAAGGATCACATAATTGTTGCCCACCATCCGAATAGTCTTTTGGATGCAAGAATGAAGCTGTGGCCTGCAATGTTTATTCTTGCGGATTTCGGAAGGTACCCTCCAACTGTCGCTAACGTTGAGAAAGATGTTATTGCACCTTATAGGCATGTAATTAAAAGCTACGTGAACGACTCATCTGGTTTTCATAGTCGTCCAACTTTGCTATATTTCCAGGGAGCTATATATCGAAAAGATGTAAGATACCTCTGTCCCTTAAAAAAACGAATATGCATGTTCTTTGTGATTCTGATGGTGAATATCTTATTTTCATAGTTAGAGTCGATTATTAGTTGTTATTTCATTAGAAAGTTTATCATTATTTTATCATAAAGTTAACTCTGAAAAGTTTGTTAAGACTTTTATGGCTAATCAATTCTACACCAACTTAAGGTTGATTCAAAATTTATATCTAGTATGCTTATTTGAGGTGTTTCAAAGCTCATAGAAAATGGATGATAGCTAATTTAAGATTGGTTAGTAATCTATCTTTAAGCTATCATAATAGTTTAAATTGACGATCTTCTAAATATTTTCCTGAATTGTTATGCCCTCTCTATGTTTTAGTTCATCAGGGTTCGTGTAGAAAGTAATAAACATATGTACTTCGAAAAGGATTTGTTTTCTTAACAAATGGATTTTGGCAATGTCAAGCCTCTGGGCAGCTGATCCTGCAGAACTTGAGAGTCGCGTGAAACCGCACTGAGAATATGATCAAATTGAAAGCTATTCTACACTTGTATTTCTTAGCCAAAGTTTATAACATTTTGAACATTTCTTTAAGATTCGTTGTGGGAGAGGAGTATTATTAGCCATCTATGTGTAACTTTCTCGCAATTTTGCCATTTTCAGGGAGGAATGATCCGGCAGGAATTGTTCTATATGCTACAAAACGAGAAAGACGTGCATTTCTCATTTGGCAGTGCCCAAAAGGATGGAATTAATCAGGCGTCCCAGGGCATGCACTCCTCCAAATTCTGCCTCAACATAGCAGGTGACACTCCCTCATCAAACCGGCTTTTTGATGCCATAGCTAGCCACTGTGTACCTGTAATTATAAGTGATGAAATCGAGCTTCCTTATGAAGATGTTCTTAACTATTCCGAATTCTGCATATTTGTACGTACGTCAGATGCTCTCAAAGAAAAATACCTCTTAAACCTCATCAAGAACATCAGCAAGGAGGAGTGGACCAGAATGTGGAGAAGGCTAAAGGATATTGAAAGGTTTTTCAAGTTTCAGTACCCATCTCAAGATCAAGATGCTGTTCAGATGATATGGCAGGCGTTTTTGAGGAAGGTTCCTGCTGTAAAAAGGAAAATTCACAAGTCCAGGCGGTTTTCAAGAACAAATTTGCCTGCAGAAAGCATTGTGTCTATTCATGTGCCAAGAAATTTTTGGAAATAGCTCATCTTGCAATTTTTTTTTGGTTTTACCTCAACCTTTTACTCGTCCTGAATTTGATATTGGGTATTCTCTGTTCTACCGTTGTTGTTGTTGATTCTTTAACTCATCTTCCATTGTTCATATGGAAACCAGATTCTACTACAGTTTATCTTAAGACTCTTTTCATTAAATTTATACGATCTTTTGAGTTTCTCATCTTCAGTACAAATTGCCCTTGCACATTTGGAGTCGATGTGAGCAATTAAAAGGGCCATCAGCATTATTGCATTACAATCTGCACAGTTATAGAACCAGAATCGGGTCGATATCTGATACAGTCCAAAATACCTCAAGGCCTACAAACCCAGCCCAACCGAAGAAATCCACAGGCCCAAGGGAAGAAGCCCATTATTAATTTAGTTTATCAGCGACGCGGGAAAGGGAGAAGGTGAGAGGGGTGCAAAGTTAGTTACGTCATAGGGGAATAGAATGTGGGAGGGGTGTGAATAATATATTCGTTCTGAAATCTATCTTGAGTTAGTAATCGAGCTCTTAGCTTGGGCAAGGGGAGAACTTCCCATCTTGAGTAACAGTAAGCTTATGATAACATTACTTGTGATTTCATTGTTTGTTTCATTCAATTCCACATATATCAAACACGAAGAGTTTCAGTGTGTTGTGTGTTCTAAATATAACCTTTAAATTTTGTGTTGATTGCTTTGGGTTGTATCAATTGGTCCGACCTACCAGGTACGGGAAAGACACTTGAGGATACGGGAAAAACACCTGAGGATACGAGAAAGACACCTGAGGATTTAACGATGATGACGTTGCGATCGGATACCAAGTATGATGCATTGGAGAAGATGTTGCGGAACCAGGAGGAAAAAACATAGAATTGATGAAAAATCAAGAAAAAAAATTAAGGAGTGGAAGTTTGAGATGGAAACGAACATGAGTGAGATTAGAGGTACTATGAGGATGATGGCGGATTGGATTAAAAGGGAAGGAACAAAGACTTGGGTGTGAGAACAGAGGGAGTGAAATGGGGACTCAGGGGGTTGGATAGAAGGAGACAGATTAGAGGAGGAGTCGCGGGGTTTTAGAAAAAAAATGATGCAAATGAGGAATTGAAACACACTCTAAGGAGGCTGGAATCACCCGCATTTAATGGGGATGATCCATTGGAATGGTTAATGAGGGCTGATCAATACTTTGGCATCAATCTACGCCGACGAACAATCGGTTCAAATGACTTGTGTATGCATGGAGGGGGCAGCCATGCATTGGTTTAGGTGGGTGAAAATGAGAATTCTCAACTTAACATGGGAATTACTGAAATGCGAACTAGTACGGAGATTCAGTGAAGATAGAGCGCACAACCTGTACCAGCAATTGGCTTCCTTAAAACAAAAATCAATGACCTTGAGGGAGTACATCGAAGCATTTGAATCATTGGCCAGTAATATGCAGGGGCTACAGAAGAGCATTACATCGGGTATTTTCTCAATGGGCTAAGAAAAGAGTTACGATGCAAGGTTGAAACACACAAACCAATGACAGTGCTGAGAACCATGGAGTTAACACGTGCTGTAGAAAGGGAAGTGAACACTGGGAATTGGGGAAAAGGGGAAAACAATGATAGCCGGAGAGGGAGGATGGGATGCTTCTTTCAGTCCTCCTCGAGGGGACATCTACCATAAACCTTACATACCACCTACAAAACACACCCAAAACCAAAGCAATACCAAAGGGACAGGGGGGATGTTACGCAGGGATGTTTACGCAAAATAAGACGATCCCAATGAATACCATACGAACAATCCCGATGGGTTTCGGAAGCCCTACACACCTGGGACAAAGCCATGGGGAGAGTGGGACACACTCTTTCACATCAGGAACTTTTGAGAAAAAAAGGATTGTGTTATAGATGTGATCAGCCTTACCACCCAGTCACCCACAACAACAATGCCTTGGGAAATCATTTAGGGTAGTTATGTTGGCTGAGGATGAGGATGAAGGTGAAGGAGAAGTGTTAGATAAAGATATGGTATATGATGACCACGAGGAAGGGGGCGAAGGAGAGGATGTGGAGGTTGATCGCTATTTATTTAAATAAAAAATTATTAGGGTAGTGATTATACCGCAAGTGTACGGTGTCAAGTTTTAATATAGATAGGAAGAATACGGAGTGTCGAACCCACATGAACTAACAAGCAAGTACCAAATAAAACGCTTTAAATTATATTTAACTTACTATAATTAATTAAATGATTATACTAATTAGTAAAATTAACTACTAATCCAACCAAGTCAAGTAAACGAGAAAAATCTACTAGAGAAGATTATCAGGCGTATGCTCACCAATGCAATCCCCTACAATTCTCGTTTGAATATTCAAATATTTCTAAGGTGACGAGTTTTCCTAATGCAATCGTTATAGTCTGGTCAAACTATAATAAGTCTAATATTAATGTTGCAATAAATCACTCCCGTGCCTTATTGAACAATCAATATTGAATGAAGATCTATTAAAACTACTAGCCTTCGATTTTGGTATGCTATTACATGTGTGCTAGATTTTACTTGGTCCGTCTCAACCTAAAACCCACGGTATAATTTACTATATCGTATTACAATATCGTATGGTCAAGTCAATCGCAATATAAATAATCATTCAAGGGTGATCAATCCCTTAAGCATGAAGAACAATAAATTATAAGCAAAGAACTATAAGAATTCAAACATCAAATCATCAAATCATAGTTTCATGACAAAGGTTCGCCTAGCCTCAATAAATAAAATTACTTCATACTCATAAATAAATACCAACACTCAAACTTGTCTTGCAACAATCCAAGCATGATATAATCAAAACAAAACAAAACTAAAATTTAAAAGTAAGAATAAACTCTCAACGTCGACTCTGGTTGTAGATCATCGCTCCTTCTCTTGCTTCCTTCTCGATCGTCTCTGTAATTGCCTTGTTGGAGTTGTTCCAAAATCATAGGGTAAAAGGTTGAAGGTTGGATAGATGAATGGAGAAAGTTTTGGTCTCGAGTGAATAGTAGTATGAATAGTGACGTGAATAGTGGAGGAAATAGTGAAGATTGGTGGAAAATGATTATGGGTTACGAAGGAGGCGTGAGGTGGTGAGAGTTCTTTAAGGGGAGGCGTATGGGTCGAGAGCTGTGATTGGTTGTGGCGTGCATCTTGATTCGTGAAGGATGGAAGTGGTGTGAATTGAAGTGGGCCATAGGAAAAAGTCTTCTCTCGTGAAGGAAAGTGAGTGGATGATTTTGAAGTGTATCAATTCCCACATCTCAAAATATTTTATTCCCTAAAATTTTGGTCAATCTTCTTCACATCCGAAAATTCTTCATGTAATTCTTCTCTTGGTCAAAGATATTGCTTCCCAAGTCTAGTGAATTCCCCTCCAAATTAAATCTGAGATGTGATATATAATATTTTATTGCATAAAATATTATGTTCTTTCCATTATGTGTTACTATCCAATCTAATGTGTTGTATGTGATCCTTCAAGATTCCATCCAAGTAAAATCTGCTCATCTTGCAAACGTGAATCTGCTGGTATGAATTTATTTCCTTATGCAAGTCAACCTCTAGCCAACAATATTTTATCAGAAATCCCAACTCGCGATCGATCGGCTTCGATATTTTCATCCTTTCGGCATCGTTTTCAGCTCCTATTCTTCATTTTCTCGTACTTCTACGTAAATTCCTAAAACATGTAAATTAATACCAAAATGCTTAATATCGTCCAAGAATCACTGTAAAATATAACGGGAAACATATAAGTATAAGTGCAAAAATGGCACTTGTCAATTCCCCCAAACTTATCATTTGATTGTCATGGATTAAGCATTAAAATCACAAGGTAGATTTCATTTTCGATACTTGAAACAATTATTTCATGACTTGCATTTATTCTCAGAAATCATCACATGCACACATTCAAAAGTTGGACAATATATGTTTTCTCCTAAATCAATCAACACATCTCAAAATCGGAATGTGCGTGCGTGTTATTGTCAATCTCAAGTTTCATGCATATTTTCAATATCAAATCATGCTGATCAAATCAAAGTTGAGATTATTGTTAAGCACCCCATAGGCCTATTTTCAAACAATTTCTCCACTAATGATAGTTACTCACTAGACTTGGATAAAAAGGTCTTTTTAAGCTTGTAATGTTAAGCATTTGGTGTCGGTTACAAAGAAAAGATATGATAGCACAAAGAAAAAAAATTATCATGTAAAGTTCACTTTTTGTAGCGCATATTGAGCTTCTCGTCTTTTTTTTTCTAGCCTTTGCCACTTTAGGCCTTATTCAAAAAAAAAATTTACTTTTTTTATTTTTATTTTTGAAATTACCGTGATCGATCGCGATGTTCTGCGATGGATTGCCTAAACATTCTGCCCGTTTTTTTTTCTTTTTCACAAGACTCTTTCTTTTCTTCATTCACATTCATCAATATTGTTCAATAATAAGCTCATTAAGATATATCATTGTAAGTGCATCCAATGAGATTCATCATACTCCCTAGGGGTAAGGATAAAAAATTTCATTTTAGGCTCACAAAAGTTGGGTATAATGGCAATAAATGTCGAATGTGGCTAATTGTATATTAAACATACACCATTCTTTTTCATTAAAGCTCAAAATGGGACACTATGGATTAATATATATCATGATAAGCTTGAAAGGCTCAAACGTGTCAAAGATCTCCTAAATCATTTCCAAGTCAAGTTTGTAACTATAAAATTTCGCCTCAAAGTGTCATCATCAAATAGGTTCTAGGATAACTCTAAGATGCTCAAGACAAATCATCAAGATCACAACAATTATCACTATTCAACATGCAATCCACAAGATCATGATTCAATGTGCTCAATATATTCTTCATTCTTGACATGCTAACTCAAAACAGAATATTCATGTACAAGTCCAACAATCATCAAAATTCAAGTTCATATGCATAGTGAGATCAAAATCCTCATCGAATAGTCACTACTATAATTCATTCTTTTCTCAAGTTGAACTCATAAAAAAAATTAGCTCATAATAATCGGACGATTCAAGTGTCAATTAAGCACACAACATGTAGATTAAACAAGTAAAACATGCAAGCCACTCCCCCAAACTTAAATTAAACATTGTCCTCAACGTTTAAAAGAATCAAAAGGAAACAGTAAACTTCCATGATCAAGACGCTTGCATGAGGGTTGATGAAGATTGTCTTTTGAAAGCTCCACTGATGTAGGGGTTCATCGCTCCAACTGAGTACCTAGCAAGAGAAGAATGCAAATGGTAAAATAGTCGACTCGAGAGAAAAACAAACTAAATGCAAAAACTGAAAATAAAACAAAACTAAATAGCAAAAGGATATGCTTGGGTTGCCTCCCAAGAAGCGCTGATTTCTAATCGTCGGCTTGACCATCAGAAGCAACCATCAAAGAGCGGATGCCGCCCATAGTAAGTATCATATGATACAACAAATGGGTCTTGATTCAGTATGGCCTCAGTCTTGGCAAGATGTCTACAGTGTAAGCTCGTCGGTCCAACAACTTTCTTCATGAAATGGTAGGCATGTGAGAAGGATTCTTGGCTTGGCTTCATCTCGTGGAGGGCGTAGTGCGGTGAAGTTGGCATCGATGGGAAATACAGATCCACATATGGTATAAAACAGGTTTCCATCGATGGGCTCAAGTCAGAATATTTGAAAGTCTATTCCTTCTCCAACATCACACTCAACTCATCTTCACATAGGAACTCCTTGGATAGCGTCTCTGAAGTAGGCTCAATTTCTTGAAGAGGCTCAAGTTCCCTCAACTCTTCCTTATTAGTATGATCACTCCCCCAAACTTGGTTGGTGGAGTACTCATCATTATGTGAGCAATCTTGATCAGTCACCTCTTCATTTGTAGATCTTGTCGCTTCCTCTTGGCAGCTCGTTGAAATTGTTTCCATAAGAATTGCTATTTGCTGCTCCAGGTGAAGCATATAGTTGGTTTGGCTCACCAAGCTGCTCTCAGTTGATGCCATGAATCTTATTAAGGTATCCTCTAACTGAGTTGTGACGTCTGCATCTGTTCGTGATGTTCAAATGGTGTGGGTGTATCATGATGGTAGTGAGGCTCTGGCGGGTATTGGTGGCTCCAACCATGCAGTGAAGGATCCCAATACCAGTGGTAATTGAAGTCCGTTATATCATTGAACAGGTGCAACACACTGTCCTCATCTCTATTAACCAGGGGACTCCCAGTCACCAGTGCTCCACTGAATACCCATCCTCGTATCTGTGCATCCAAACATTTGAAGAAATATTGCAGAACAGTATAGTTCAAAAATTTGTGATACCGGAATGTGTCTGCCAATTCATTGAATCTACCCCAAGCTGCATAAAACGACTCTGAATATTGTTGGGCAAATCTTGTGATGACTTGTTGATGAAGCCTCACAAGTATCTCGCAAGAAAAAAATCAAATAAAACAATTAAATTATATATATATATTTTCGAATTAAATATATACAAATGAAAAAATGGTTAAATTACAGTCAAAGAATCTAGTATGATATTACTAAAGTTATTCTCTGGTAACGGCACCAAAAACTTGATTGCTATTTATTTAAACAGAAATTATCAGGGTAACGATTATACCGCAAGTGCACGGTGTCAAGTTTTAGTATAGATAGGAAGAATACGGATTGTCGAACCCACATGAACTAACAAGCAAGTACCAAATAACACTCTTTAAACTATATTTAACCTACGATAATTAATTAAATGATTATGCTAATTAATAAAATTAACTACTAATCCAACCAAGTCAATAAAAGTAAACGAGAAAAATTCACTAGAGAAGATTATCAAGGCGTAGGCTTACCCTACAATTCTTGATTGAATATCCATATATTTCTAAGGTGACGAGTTTTCCTAATACATTCGTTATACTCTGGTCAAGCTATAACAAGTCTAATATTAATGTTGTAATAAAACACTCACATGTCCTTATTGAACAATCAATATTGAATGAAGATCTATGAAAACTACTAGCCTCCAATTTTGGTAAATCTATTGCTATCACACGTGTACTAGATTTTACATGGTTCGTCTCAACCTAAAACCCACGGTATAATTTACTATATCGTATTGTAATATATTATGGTCAAGTCAATCGTAATATAAACAATCATTCAAGGGTGATCAACCCCTTAAAAGCATGAAGAACAATAAATTATACGCAAAGAACTATACGAATTCAATCATCAAATAATAGTTTCATGACAAAGGTTCGCCTAGCCTCGATAAATAAATTTAGTTCATACTCATAAATAAATACCAACACTCAAATTTGTCTTGCAACAATCCAAGCATGATATAATCAAAACAAAACTAAAATTTAAAAGTAAGAATAAACTCTCAGCGTCGACTCCGTTTGTAGATCCTCGCTCCTGCTCTTGCTTCCTTCTCGATCGTCTCTTTAATCGCATTGTTGGAGTTGTTCCAAAATCATAGAGTAATAGATTGAAGGTTGGATAGATGAATGGAGAAATTTTTGGTCTCGGGTGAATAGTAGCATGAATAGTGATGTGAATAGTGGAGGGAATAATGAAGATTGTTGGAAAAGGTGTATATTATGAAGGAGGTGTGAGGTGGTGTGTGCTCTTTGAGGGGGGCGTATGGGTCGAGAGCTATGATTGGTTGTGGCGTGTATCTTGATTCGTGAAGGACGAAAGTGGTGTGTATTGAAGTGGGCCGTAGGAAAGATCCTCTTCAGTGAAGGGAAGTGAGTGGATGATATTGATGTGTATCAATCCCCCCATCTCTCAATATTTTATTCCCTAAAATATTGGTCAATCTTCTTCACATCCGGGATTTTCCTCTTCATGTAAATTCTTCTCTTGGTCAAAGTTATTGCTTCCCAAGTGTAGTGAATTCCCCTCCAAATTAAATATGAGATTTGATATATAATATTTTATTGCATAAAATATTATATTCTTTCCATTATGAGTTACTATCCAATCTAATGTGTTGTATGTGATATCCTTCAAGATTCCATCCAAGTAAAATCTACTCATATTGCAAACGTGAATCTGCTGGTATGAATTTATTTCCTTATGCAAGTCAACCTCTAGCCAAGAATATTTTATCATAAATCCCAACTTGCGATCGACCGGCTTCGATATTTTCATCCTTTCAGCATCGTTTTCAGCTCATATTCTTCATTTTCTCGTACTTTTACGTAAATTCTTGAAACATGTAAATTAATACCAAAATGCGTAATATCGTCCAAGAATCATTGTAAAATATAAAGGGAAACATATAAATATAAGTGCAAAAATCGCACTTATCAGAGGTCAGGCAATTAAAGCTACATTTGTATTCCGTAGGGGGGATTTCCCAGCCTAAATCCTTGAAGATGAAGGGAAACTAGTCATGATTGATAGTGGAGCTAGTCACAACTTCCTATCAGAAAACTTAGCAAAGAATTGCAACTAACTTTTACTGAGACACCGGAATTTGGGGTTCGATTTGGTGATGGTCATCGGGTTACATCAAGGGGGCGAAGTGTGAGAGCCCGATCCTAATGTGGTGTTTAATTATCACACAATGATTAATTTGCGTAAATAACGGAAGATTTATTTCAAATGTATTGTCAAATGGCACTAAAAAATTTTCTCTTTTAGGTAATACATAGATAATGATACCAAAATATATATATTTACGTATTCCATTCACAGGCAATACATCATCAACATAACACTTAAAGTATTTGAAAATGTTACAAGTCAAATACATCATACACGGGGCATACCCCGGTAAATTTATTTTCTTAAAAGTAGAGTAATACTACTGGGAAAAGAAAACTATGCATAAACATGAGCTCTCTCATCACAGAGCTCGGATATCTCTAGATGCATCACAGAAAGTATCAGAACCTTGTCCTCCTGCAAACCCTGTCATGTCGAACAACAAAAGACATGACAGCCCCCACAAAGGAGGTCAGTACCCCAGTACGAGAAAAAAATAAATCATGTCAAGAATGACAAAGTATCATATAATGCATACCATGTAAGAATGTGATATATGAATGTGTACAAAGAATCGAATCTCAATATACCAAAATCGGAGTCCAAAAGGAAGGTATCATCAACCAATATCAAGCTCGAGCAGAGGGTGACAACACACACACTTTGCGCTAGGAGAACCATCCTATGTTGTGCTCGTCATCCCTCGTGTCTAGGTCCAGTAGCAAAGCGCGTGACTATAGTTGCTACCTAAACTACATGTCATCGCCATGCCCGTCTTCCCCGACACTCAGTGTAAATCAACTCAGTTAACATCAAGGATATCAAAGAAGTGGATAGATCAATATGATATGCCCATGAATCATATATGCATCATATGACATATGCAACTAAATATGTCATGCAATCTCATGTGAAAGTCAATACATATCATGTAATTCACATAAGAAAATCAATTATCGCATATAAATCAAGTAAGGTCATACATTAGCATCATTACACGTCTTTGCGAGACGTCATGATAAAACTCATTTCAACGTACCTCGGACCAATGCTATATCTACCGAGTACTCCTTGAATCAACCTCGAGATCTATTAACCTGGTCATTTACACCTCAATTATATCATCAAAGTGTTCAATTATTTCCAATATCAAGTTTATAATCCAAACATTGACCTTTAGGAAATTTCTTAAAATTTCAGTTTACATGCTCATAGTAATTGGCTCATAAATTTTCCAATACTTAACCAAATTACATGGATTTAATTTAGCTTGAAAGCTAACTCAAATATGTCATTTCATATGTTTGACACTTCCCAAATTTGATCATTTACCTAAGGCAAATTGGGTCTAAACATCACTTATGCAAAAGAGGGGAATTTCTAAGTTCTAAAGTGAGCACTTTTCGTAAAAAACTTCATAACTAATTCATACAACATCCAAATTACCTGATTCTAGTGGGATGATTAGCTACCTAAAAATCCTACAATACATCTTTTATGAGCTTTAAGCAAATTAGTTCATCTTGAGTTACATTCGTTGAAAAACGTTACAACCTAAAAACTCATAAATACCCTGTTTTCAGATTGCATAATTATTGGTAAAATTAGCATACCGTTTTCATATGAACTCCAAATTGAGTGAGTCTAATTTCAAATACAATCTAACACCAAATACTACAACTCTTATTAGAGCCTAAAACTTCAACTTCGTAAACATTTATTCCCAGAAAATCGATGAACACGATGCATAAAAACTCGCATGCATTGAAATTCCAGATTGTACACATTGTGCTAAAATGACCATAACTTTTTCATCTTAAATCCATATTAGCTGATTTTGGTGGCCAATTAAAGCTAACACAAAATACTACAACATTTATTAGGGGAGTCATCTTCAAATTCGAAGTTTAATAATGCGTAAAACTCGAAATACCAGACTATATGCACTGCCTACTAGCTGAAACAGATTTGACAGCAACTTTTCTTCTACATTTTAAATTACCGGGGTATGCCCCGAGTATTTGTATTTTAGGTATTCTATTAATGGATGGTTATATATTTGATGCTTATGTGATGATCAACATGTTGAATTGGGAAACTGAAAATATATATTTTCAGTATCATTATATATGTATGACCTAAAAGCGAAAAGTTCTATGGGCCATTTGACAATATATTTGAAACTAATCTTCCGCTGTTTACGCAAATTAATCAATGTGTGATAATTAAACATCACATTAGGATCGGTCCCTCACAGGAAGAGTTAGAGGTGGACCTACGTAGTTGTACAGTTACGGTGGATGGGTATCTTTTTGGTTTGGGGAGTGGATTTGATATTGGGAGTAGCGTGGTTAAGCACCTTAGGAATGTTAAGATGAATTGGATGAGACTGAGCATGAGATTTACAAGTGAATAAGGAAAGGTGGGGCTCCAAAGGGATCAATCTATAACTAGAACTCCTGCCACACTAACTTCATTAGCAAAGATCACTAAGGTTGAGTTTTGGGGAATGTTGCTGACAGTAGTAGAAGTTTCAGAAGATTAGTGCGAAGACCTGAGTGCGCGAGAGGGGGAGAAAATTATGACATTGTCTGAACTATTAGGGGAGTACAAAGGAATATTTAAGGAATCCGAAGGCTATCCACAAGAGAGAGGGCATGAACATGAAATCATCATAAAAGAGGGGAAATGTCGAGTGAGGGTTAAACCTTATAGGTATGCCCACAATAAAAAAAACGAGATTGAGAGACTAGTAATGGAAATGTTAATGGCAGGAATCATAACTCAGTATTAGTGCGTACTCAAGTCCACTGATTTTAGTTAAGAAGAATGATGGGAGTTGGAGGTTTTGTGTAGACTATCGAGCACTGAATGACATTACCATTCCTGATTAATACCATATACTTGTCATAGAGGAGCTGATGGATGAGAGAGTGGGGCAAGTGTGTTTACAAATATAGACTTGAGCGCTGGGTATCACCAAATCAAGGTTATAGATGGAGATGTACCTAAAACAGCCTTTAGAACCCACTCAGGGCATTATGAGTTCATTGTGATGTCATTTGGGCTTACGAATGCTCCAGCAACCTTCCAAACCAATATGAACGACATTTTACGCCCATTTTTGAGGAAATTTGTGCTAGTGTCTTTGATGACATCTTAGTGTATACTGTCGAAAGAAGGGCATGTAGAACTGATAAGTGTATTTTATACACTTATATTTCTTCTTATTTTACATGGTTTAGTTTTTATCAGAATTACGCTTTTGGTATTGTTCTATCTTGTCTTGCAGGGATCCAGGTAACTACGTGATTTGTGGACTAAAAGGGTGCAAAGAGCTGTTTGAAATAATGAATTTAAGTCAAGATACCAAGGTTTCCATCATAAAGATTGGCGTAGCTACGCCATTATCAGGCGTAAAGATGCCAAGCCTACAACATTTCCATTGTGAAAAGTTACATTAGGCGTAGCTACGCCAGTTTTAGGCGTAGCTACGCCGAGGCTAGGACATTTGAGATTTTAGTTGAGGCGTAGTTACGCCGGTTGAGGCGTAGTTACGCCAATACCGTGGCGTAAATATGCCAGTCACGCGAGAAGCCAAGTTTTTAACACATCACCAGGCGTAGCTACACCAGTTTAGTGGTGTAAATACGCCAACAGAGTTTTGGAAATTTCTGCCACATTCCTTACCTGATGCACGAGAATTAAAAGGGGTAAAAGAAAGGAATGAAAGGGATGATTCATTCAGACTTAGAAGAGAAGAGACTAGGGTTGGAGAAGGAAAAAAGAGACGACGACGGCTCGGAGCAAAAAGTAGAGATTTCATCACGAGACGGAGGCGTTCATCGGAGAAAGAAGAATATCTTCTAAATCGTTTTGTATTTCTAAACTTTTATTAGTTTTTATGGATTATTTAAACATGTCTATGTGTTTAATCTAGCATGAGCTAATTCTATTTTTCTAGGAGAACGATATAGCTTGTTAACTACGCTTATTATGAATTGATTGAAGTATTTAGATTTCCATATGATTTATTTGTGTTTCCCTGTGCTTAATGCTTTTGATCTACTGGCCATGGATTGAATGATGTTATATTTGTGATCTATCACTCGAGAGAGGGGGTTGTGAATAGGAAAGAAGGGATTCATATCGTTGAAGTTATAATGTTCGAGAGGCCTATAAACTACTCCATAGAAGTCGTTAAAGGAATTACTGTGCAATTACAATTGTTTGATATTTGATCTTAGATAGAGATATCAAGATTAATGTTAGATGATTACTTCTGCTTAACACTCGAGAGAGGGAGTAGAAAATAAATAAGAATTCTCGGCTAGTAAACTAGAGAAATCCATAATATTGAAATCAAGGAATGATAAGTGTAGTGGATGAACAAGTGAAATCGAACTCCTAGATTCGTCTCTAATTGATTTCTTCCCAACTCAAGATTTGATCATTGTTAGTTAATTAATTTATTATTTGCATAAAACACTCAACCATTTGATTCTCTAGATAAAACAATGATTGTTAGGATCGGGGTAGTGTTTAGAAGGGGGGTTGAATAAACACTAGATTCAATTTCGATTTCTTTTCTTAGTTAACTGTAAACTGCTAAGTATTACAGTTGCTTCTCAATATCAGGCAAGTCAGAAGACACTTATTATAGTGCGGAAGACGTCTGCTTAACTTGTGAGGAATAAAACTGAGGTAAATAAGCAATAACAAATGACACAAGAATTGTTTCTGGAAGTTCGAAGCACAACGCTTCTACGTCTCCCATTCTTCCTTTGCAGGAAGGATTCACTAGAAGACTTGGTTTACACTTTACAGTATATAACCTTCTTAGGCACTCACACAGCTTGGCCTAAACTCCTAGAAATCACAACTACTTGATTTGGTTTACAAAAGGTTCTAAGGACACTCTTTATAGAATACACGTTTAGCTTTGAGTGTTCTTGATCAGCAGACTTCAGTTGGAATAATCTATCACAGATTCAGTTGCACTGCTTGTCTGCTCTTTGCTGAACTTTTGGAATATCAGTAAGTTGATTTTCTTGTTTTGCTTTGAAGTGTTTTTGTTTGTTGAAAATCGCTCAGCACCTCTTCATTCTTTGCTTGGACGTATTTATAGGTTTGGTTGTCCAACGGTAGCTTTTCTGTATATGGAAGAGATTAGCTTTCCAAATTCATATTGTCTTCTTTCCTATTTTGTTAAGCAACGACTCTTTAAACTCCGACGGTAGTGGTGGCGGAGATATAGCAGGGTGCGCCGCTCTGTTGTACCTTTGTCAGAGAATGTTGTACTTATTTTGTCTCGTTGCTTAGTGCTCTTACTGGAAGTTTAGACTTCTGCTGGTTTTCTTTGTTCAACTGGTCGTTCATCCTCTTATGACCAGTTGATGTCTTTGTTCAGTGAGAGACTATCCGGTTGATAGTTTTCCAGTAGATGTCCATCCGGTTTATGTTTATCCAGTTAATAGCCATCCAGTTGATGTCTGTCATGTTGATGTCTATCCAGTTGGTAGCCATCCAGTTGATAGTCTGTCCGGTTGATGTCTATCCAGTTGGTGGCCATCCAGTTGATGTCTGTCCGGTTGATGTCTATCCAGTTGATGTCTGTCCGGTTGATGTCTATCCAGTTGGTGGCCATCCAGTTGATGTCTGTCCGGTTGATGTCTATCCAGTTGGTAGCCATCCAGTTGATGTCTGTCCGGTTGATGTCTATCCAGTTGGTAGCCATCCAGTTGATGTCTTGTCCGGTTGATATCTGTATCCAGTTGATCTTTATCACCCGGTAAGACTTCAATATCCGGTAGGTGTCTTCATCCGGTAGGACTTTAACATCCGGTAGGTGTCTTCATCCAGTTGGTCTTTATCACCCGGTAGGACTTCATCCAGTAGGTGTTTAACATCCGGTAGAGTCTTCATCCAGTTGGTCTTTATCACCCGGTAGGACTTCATCCAGTAGGTGTTTAACATCCGGTAGGAGTCTTCATCCAGTTGGTCTTTATCACCTGGTAGGACTTCATCCAGTAGGTGTTTGTAATCACCAAAACTTAGAAATCGTTTCCCAACAATGATTATTTTAATTCAGTACTTAGATTTAACTTTATATTCAATCTCTGTGGGTTCGACATCTTTTATACTAAAATTTGACCACCGTGCGCTTGCGGTAGGATTTTCATCAACAAGTTTTTGGCGCTGTTGCCGAGGATTGATTTATTTAGTACAATCTGATACTGTACCAATTAATCTTTGTTTTAATTTAGAGCTTTTATTTCTTTTACTTTGAATTGATTGTTGTATTTTCTGAGATTTTGCAGTGCATGCGAAACTATACAACTCCTGAATCGTTGTTGTTTGATCCTGAGATCGAGAGAACTGCAAGAAGAGTGAGAAAAACGAGAAGGGAAGAATTAATAGTTGCTGCAAATAGAGACAACAGCGAACCACCCCCACAAAGAAATGTTGAACCTCAAATGGCTATCAGAGACCATTTCAAACCATCGGTCAACAACAATTACTCTGGGATCGCTCGCCAGACTATCAATGCCAACAACTTTGAACTTAAGCCTGCATTGATAAGTATGGTGCAACAGAATCAGTTTGGTGGTTCTGCTGTTGAAGACCCCAACTTACATCTGAGGATATTTTTGGAGATAGTTGATATTGTAAAAATGAATGGTGTTCCAGAAGACACTGTGAGACTGCGCTTGTTCCCTTTCTCTCTTAGGGACCATGCAAGGAGTTGGTTACAATATCTTCCAGATGGTGGTATATGCACATGGGCGGACATGGCATCTAAATTTCTCTCAAAGTTCTTTCCACCAGCTAAGTCAGCTCAACTGAGAACTGAAATCAGTACGTTCAGACAAATTGATTATGAACAACTAAATGAGTCATGGGAGCGATTTAAGGATTTATTGAGGAGGTGCCCACAACACAACTATGAGAACTGTGTGCAAATCCAGTTATTTTACAATGGGCTGAATGGGCCAACTAGAATCATTGTGGATGAGCAGCAGGAGGAACACTATTTTCTAAGACTGCAGATGCTGCTTTTGAATTACTTGAGGAGATGTCAGCCAACATTTTCCAGTGGCCCAGTGAGCGAGCAATGGGAAGGAAACCCATAGGTATGTATGAGGTTGATCACTTTAGTATACTTTCTGCACAATTATCTGCACTAACCACGCAGGTAGCAGCTCTGACCAAGCAAAGAGCACAACCCACTATTTAATCAGCTGCAGCTGTAGCTGGAATTGAGTTGTCAAGGGAAGCAGACCAAGAACAAGCTCAGTTCATAAATAATCGGTATCCCAACAACAATAACAACTACCGAGGCAATCAGTACCAACAAGGGTTTCCGCAGTAATGATAAACTATCATATGCCAACAACAATAATACCCTGACTCCACCACCTGGATATGCTCCACAAAATAATGAATGTAAACCATCATTTGAAGATTTGGTGGGTAATTTTGTTCAAAGCTCAGCATTGAGGCCTGAGAGAATGAGTCAATGATTGATATGATTGAGGGTCACATGAATAACATGGGTGCTACGATGAAGTCTCTTGAGATTCAAATTGGGCAGCTTGCTAATGCCATGAACAACCAACAAAGAGGAACATTTCCTAGCAACACTGAAGTGAACCCAAAAGAGCAGTGTAAGGTCGTGACATTGAGAAATGACAAGAAACTTGGGGATGTAGAACCAGCACAGGTTGATGAGCCATCAGCTGAGGAGACTCAAATTCAGGTTGAAATCCTAAGGAAGTTGAAAAGGAGAAGCAAGCCACGCTACCTGAAAGTATTCATATGTTCAAGCCTACACTTCCATATCCTCAACGCTTCCGGAAAAAGGCCATAGATGGCCAGTTTGCAAAGTTCTTGGAGATTTTCAAGAAAATCCACATTAACATTCCATTTGCTGATGCGTTGCAACAAATGCCTAATTATGCAAAGTTCATGAAGGACATAATGGCATGGAAGAGAAAGCTCAAGGAATTTGAGACCGTGAATCTCACAGAAGAATGTAGTGCTATTCTCCAGAAGAAGCTACCACAAAAATTAAAAGATCCAGGGAGTTTACTCTTCCTTGTATTATTGGTAGTTCTACATTTAATAAGGCATTATGTGATTTAGGTGCAAGTATTAATTTAATGTCTTTCTGTTTTCAGGAGCTTAGGGCTTGGAGAAGTAAAGCCTACTACCATCACCTTGCAATTGGCGGATATGTCTCTTACATATCCTCGAGGAATAATTGAAGATGTACTCGTTAAGGTGGACAAATTTATTTTCTCTGCAGATTTTGTGGTTCTAGACATGGAAGAAGATGGCGATGTTCCATTAAGTCTGAAAACGGCAGATTTCTGTCACATTTTCTCTCCTCCCCTTCAACCCTAACTCACGTCCCTCTCACCAAAAACCTCAATTTCCAACTTTTCTCTTCAATTTCCCTTGATTAAGCTATCCCACCTCTAAAATCTATAATTTTGTCGATTAATTGCAGGTTTTTGGAGTTCATTCTTGCAAGGAAGCAAGTTTAGGGGTTGCTAAGTGGTGCTATTGTTTCTCCAACCACACTCGATTTTGCTCCATCTAAGGTTGGGTAAGTATAATTTCTTAACAATTATTGAGCTTTTGTGAGAAAAAGGTGGAAATATTTTGTGTTATATAGATGTGGAGTTGAATTGGGTATGATATTCTTGTGGAGGTTGAATTGGGTATTATATTCTTGTGGATTTTGTTATTGGAGAATTGTTGTGGGGGTGAACTAGCCAAGCTGGGTTATTGTTAAGTTGGTTTATTGGAAGTGCATATGGCACCCAAAAAGAAACAAAAGGGGAGCACTTCCAAACAAAAGGAACCCGCTTCTTTATCGGTATCGTTTGACGCCCACAAATTTTGGAATGTTGATGCTGAGAATAATTATAAGTCGGAACTAGATAGGCCCTGGATCAGTGAGCGCTGGTTTGATTTAACTAAGCCCCGACACCCCCATCATTCAAAATGCCATAGCTCGTGGTTGGGGGGAATTTATTAAGGAGCCAAATGATGCGGTGCAGCTGGTAGTACGGGAATTTTATGCCAACCTCTCTGTGTGACACGAGGACTACAAGGTCTTGGTTCGAGGCCACATGGTATGTAAGGACCCCAAGCCCCTTAACCCTTGATTAGTGTATTAATCATTATGTGTGGTACATGCTTTCAATAAAATCAATCGGGAAACACAGATGATACTTTACCATTGAATGGCAATTACAAAATTTCTTTAATATTCAACATTAAGATCATCTCTACCCACAATTAGGCTCATAGATTCCGCCCATTTCCATCCCCATTACAACATTTTTCACATGGTAGACTTTTATAAAAATTTGGGCAGAGTCTCCCCATAAATAGAGCCATCCCGAAATAAAAGCGCATCACAATATATAGTTCCCGGCCAGGGAAAACACATACTCAACAGAACAAAGCAACGCTAAGTAAATTCCCAGCCAGGGAAGACACCACACATAAATCGACATAAATGGGTTTCAACACCCACATAATACACCCATGACTCTCATATCATTAGCAATTCTACTCTTAATTGCATGCAACATAGAATGAAAGAGAGAAAGGCTCATGCCTTTATATACAACCCATATACAAGCATAACCGTGCTCACATGCGAGCATCATAAATATGTATATAACCTTCGGGTGTATATAAGTACTCTATACGATACCGTGCTCCATCAAGCCCTGGTACCACGATCCTGGGAGTACATCCAATCAACAGCTCGAGCTCAGCTCCACAGCCATCGATGTACCTGTTCACCTGCCCCAACAGAGACAGCCCCCAACGGGGTGAGCATACCAATACACAAAATCCCATAATCACAATAATGAAATTCATAATTTACAACAAAAGTAAATACTAATGAATTTTAAATGATACTCCCTGGATGAGCTAATTCTATTTTTCTAGGAGAACGATGTAGCTTGTTTTGAAACTACGCTTATTATGAATTGCTTGAAGTATTTAGATTTCCATATGGTTTATTTGTGTTTCCCTGTGCTTAATGCTTTTGATCTACTGGCCATGGATTGAATGATGTTATATTTGTGATCTATCACTCGAGAGAGGGGGTTGTGAATAGGAAAGAAGGGTTTCATATCGTTGAAGTTATAATGTTCGAGAGGCCTATAACTCCATAGACGTCGTTAAAGGAATTACTGTGCAATTACAATTGTTTGATATTTGATCTTAGATAGAGATATCAAGATTAATGTTAGATGATTACTTCTGCTTAACACTCGAGAGAGGGAGTAGAAAATAAATAAGAATTCTCGGCTAGTAAACTAGGAAAATCCATAATATTGAAATCAATGAATGATAAGTGTAGTGGATGAATAAGTGAAATCGAACTCTTAGATTCATCTCTAATTGATTTCTTCCCAACTCAAGATACTGTTTTACAGAGAAAAGATGGGTTTAAAAGAGAGGCTGAAAAATCTTTTGAATTATTAAAAGAATTGCTAACTACAACTCCTGTATTATCAATTCAAGCTTTTACTAAAGATTTTATTATTGAATGTGATGCTTCAGGGCGTGGGTTGGGTGTTGTTTTAATGCAAGAAAAGAGGCCAATACCGTACTTCAGCAAGGCACTATCAGACAAATCCTTGACCAAGTCCATGTATGAGAAAGAGCTAATGGCATTGGTGCTAGCCATTCAACATTGGATGACGTATATAGTAGGGAGGAGGTTCAAAGTGTTGACAGATCAAAAGGCTCTCAAGTATTTGACACAGGAAAGGGTCACTACTCCAAACCAACAAAATTGGTTGGTCAAGCTATTGGGGAATGACTTCGAAGTGGTTTACAAGGTGGGTATCACCAACCAAGTGGCTGATGCTTTGTCAAGGATATGAATGGAAGGTGAATTGCAGCATGTAAGCATGTCGTATTTGGCGGAGGGAGAAGAATGACGCAAGCTTTGACCGAAGATCTTGATCTAGAGAAGGTGATACAGAATCTTACTCAGCAGCGCCATGAACCATCACCATATTCGATGGTTTGTGGACAATTGTTGTAGACGCAGGGCCATACCCGTGGGATCAGAATGGGTGCAACACTTGTTGGAAGAATATCATAGAACACCCACGGGGTGGGGTAGGGTGGGGTGGGGTAGGGGGGTTGGGGGGCCATGTTGGGGCCTACAGAACATATCGGAGATTGGCTTCGAATTTGCATTGGAAGGGAATGAAGGACATATTCAAATATGTGTCTGAATGTGATGAATGTCAACGTCAAAAGTATCAAGCTCTCTCCAGGGGTTGTTACAACCTTTACCAATTCCGGATGTGGTGTGGGAGGACTTAATCAATGGATTTTTATCACGGGTATGCCTAGATGCTATCATGGTGGTAGTAGACCGGCTGTCAAAATATGGTCACTTCATCTTGATTAAACACGTATTAAGCAAAGGGAGTGGCTGAGTTGTTTGCAAAAGAGGTAGTGGAACATCATGGCATACCTTTCTCAATAGTTAGTCCCACATTTATCAGTCACTTCTAGTCCGAGTATTTAAGATTACAAGAAACCAAATTGAGGATGAGTTCGGCATATCACCCAGAAATTGATGGGCAATCAGAGGTGCTAAACAGATGCATCGAAACATATCTAATATGCTTTGCTTCAGAGCAACCTAAGTTGTGGGTGGAATGAGTTCATTGGGCAGAGTATTGGTACAATACCAGTTTTCACTCTGCGATCAAGCTCACCCCCTATCAGGTTGTAAATGGGAGGTCTCAACCAACATTTATACACTATCTACCAGGAGAAACTAACTTGAAGCAGTGACCAAAGAATTGGGCGAGCTAGATGAGGGTATTAAGACAACTTAAATATAACTTGAACAGGGTCCAGCAACAAATGGAAAAATGTTCAAATACATGAGAATATATGAGTCCTTTTGAGTTTGGAGAGATGGTGTTTGTGAAGTTACGTCCACATAGACAAATGACAGTGACTCGATGAGTTAATCGGAATTAGCTGCACGACTATTTGGACCATTGAAAGTGTTACAGCAAGTGGGGACCGTGGCCTATAAACTTAAACTACCAAAGGGTACAAGGGTCCACCTAGTGTTACATGCTTCTTAAATTAAGAAGTCTCGTGGAAAGTATGAGGTATATGCACAGTTGCCTAGAGATTTAGAAATGGGATTGGAACTGATAAATAAGCCAAAAGAAGTACCGGAAAGAAGGATGATATTAAAAGGGGGAGAACAAATTGATCAAGTGTTAATCCGATGGGAAGAGAAGACCAGAGATGAGACAACATGGGAAGAAGTCCAAATAATATATCTCAAATTTCCATGGTTCAGCCTTGAGGACAAGGTTTTTGTGGAGAGGAAATACATTGATACAGACCAAAATACCTCAAGGCCTACAGAACCAAGCCCAACCGAAGTAATCCACCAGGCACAATGATATATTATGAAAAAAAAAATGGGAAAAAATCAGGCCGGTCCCATGTGGTGAAAAATTGTTGATCATAGTCAGAGAAAAAAACATTAAACCACCTAGGTCCACTTCGGACCAAAAAACAAATGTACCATTACTTTTTGCATTCTCTCTCTCCATTTTTTATTTATCTCTCATACTTTTCTCATTATCTCTCATCTTTTTCGGATTCTCTCTCTTCCCTTTCGGATTCTCTCTCTTACTTTTTGCATTCTCTCTCCTTTTTGCATTATATCTCTTCCTTTACATCAGTTATAATTACATGCACCAGTTATAATTACATGCACCAGTTGTAATTTGCATGCACCAATTATAATTTACATGCACCAGTTATAATTACATGCATCAGTTATAATTTGCATGCACCACTTATAATTTACATGTACCAGTTATAATTGTATGCACCAGTTATAATATGCATGCACCAGTTATAATTTACATGCACCAGTTATAATTGTATGCACTAGTTTAATTTACATGCACCAGTTATAATTTGCATGCATCAATTATAATTTACATGCACTAGTTATAATTACATGCACCAGTTATAATTGTATGCACCAGTTATAATTACATGCACCAGTTATAATTTGCATGCACCAGTTATAATTGTATGCACCAGTTATAATTGTATGGACCAGTTATAATTACATGCACTAGTTATAATTTGCATGCACGAGTTATAATTTGCATGCACCTGGTATAATTTCATGCACCGGTTATAATTTGCATGCACAAGTTATAATTTTCATGCACTAGTTATAATTGTATGTATCAGTTATAATTTACATGCATCAGTTATAACTACATGCACCAGTTATAATTTGCATGCACCAGTTATAATTACGATGAACTAGTTGTAATTTGATGCACCAATATAATTACATGCACCCGTTGTAATTTGCATGCACCAGTTATAATTACATGCACAAGTTATAATTTGCATGCACCAGTTATAATTACATGCACCAGTTATAATTTACATGCACCAGTTATAATTACATGCAATAGTTATAATTTAATGCACAAGTTATAATTTAATGCACCAGTTATAATTTACATGCATCAGTTATAATTTAATGCAACTGTTATAATAACATGCACCAGGTGTAATTACGATGCACCATTTATAATTAGATGCGCCAGTTATAATTACATAATTACATGCACCAGTTATAATTACATGCACCAGTTATAATTATGATGCAACAATTATAATTACACGCACCAGTTATAATTTACATGAACCAGTTATAATTACATGCACAAGTTGTAATTACATGAACCAATTATAATTATATACACCAGTTATAATTTACATGCACTAGTTATAATTACACTCACCAGGAAAAAATGACATGCACTTGTTATAATATACATGCATCAGGTGTAATTACAATGAACTAGTTATAATTTGATGCACCAGTTATAATTAAATACATCAGTTATAATTTGCATGCACCAGTTATAATTTACATGCATCAGTTATAACAACATGCACCAATTACAATTTACATGTACCATTATAATTGTATGCACCCGTTATAATTTATATGCACCAGTTAGTTTTAAAATTTTCATGCCAATCGTAAATCTCATTTTAAAAAAAAAATTAATGGAAAAGGAGGAGAGAGAATGCAAAAAGTAGGAAAGATAATGCAAAAAGTAGGTTTCAAAAAGAGTAGATAGAATTGAAAAATGGGGAGAGAGAATGCAAAAAGTAGGAAAGAGAATCCAAAAAGTATGAGAGATAATGCAAAAAGTATGGGTATTTAGGGAATGAAAAAAGACATTTTTTAAACAAAAAATTGGAAAATGGACTTATGTGAAAATATATTTCTCCATCATAAATTTATTTGTACACTTTTTTAAAAATGGAGATTTATATGAAAAAGTTGTTTGGTAAAAGAACTTAAACATAAATTTCTCAAAAAATATTTAAGTTCTCTAACAAACATAAACTGATTGACAATGAAAATGAAACTGATTGAGCATATACTCCTAAAATACTCCTATATGTATAGTTATTAAATACTTACATTTCTTGTTCACCTGAAAATATAACAAGAAAGCACAAAATTAAAAAGCAGAATCTTGCGTGGAGATGAGTGAGATAGAATGAATAGTTGTATCGATATTCAAAGAACTCTATGGTTTGGCACCAATAGGAAGGAATTAACATCGTGTGGAACACTTTAGGACATTATGATAACAAAACATAAGTCAATCATCATTCGATGAGAACAAATATTTCACTTATTATATAATAATCAAAAGAAAATTGAACCTGTCTTACTGCTCCGAGAATGCACCATCTGCAGCACGCGCTTTTAACCAATTTTGTTTTTTTTCAATCATTTAAATTTTCTGACAGCTATGAATGTGAATTTTACGTACTCTTCCAGTTTTATGAAAGTGACAATGATTTTTCGAATTTTGTATTTTTGTAAATATTATAATTTTTTTTTTAAAAGATTAGATTATAACCATGAATACCATAATATCTATGATCTTGCGTGTTTTCTTTTATAAAATATCCGAAATTAAATTGTTGAAGGCAGGAACATATCTAGATATTTTTTAATTTTATTTCCACATATTAATCTAAACATGCATATGAATCTCAATTTTAGTTCAAATGCTTGCTTCACTAAATCTTAGGTACATCATATCCTTGTATATTTTGAGACATCTACTATTTTCTTTTTGGATATTACGATCGCCACTAGGTGATGACATACACAGTTTAATAAACAATTTTTTTTGGTCATGTGAATGACTATATTAAATACATATCATAGATATATTTGAGCTAGTCTGATTGATTGTCACATTGTCCCATTAATGGACGGCTCGAGTTCGAGCCTTACAAAATACAATTACACTCCCCTTTAATTTGATAAAAATAAATAAAAATAAATTACAGATCATAAAATCATAAGCATATCACTTGCAGAACCTAATATCTGCAATCCTGGAAAGATGCCCACCTCTTTAATAATTGGGGGTTATAACGAGTCACCAGATTTGAACAATCCAACGCCCTCGACCAACCTTACGAAAAGAAAGCAAAAGTATATGGCCAATAAACCGATACCCAAACATTTATCCAACTCCATATTCTTCTTTGATAATATCACTAGTGCCCAAAGCAATCCTCCCATCAAGAACCCCAAAGTTTCATACAAATCACTACTCCTAGGGATGATATATCCGGACGGAAATTCGTTCCATGCTGCAATCACGAGGGATGATCCTAGACCGATCAACATGTTGAACAATGGGCCTGCGTAGCACCCGGATATAGCGATTTGAGCGCCATCTGGTCCGCCTTTCAATGCCAGGGCTAGGTCTGCTACAAGATCCCCTATTGAATTCCCCCATGCAAGAACAGTGACCCCCAAGATTGAAGGGTTTATTCCAAGAATGTTTGCAAATGAAATCAATAGAGAAACTAATTCCTCCACAATGATATATGCCCAAGTGATGCTCATCAAGAATCCCCCTGCAAGCCAAAGGAATAGGAATCTATTTGGTGGGCTTGACTTGTTTGTGAAAAATAAAGTAAGAGCCCCAAGAATGATCCCTATCATAATCGCTGTTATGTAAACTAGCAAACAGGCCTTAGCACTCTGACCTCCTTCTGTTGTGTTCCAAAGGGTTGCTAATAAAATTGGTGCTAGTGTTACAGAAATCATAGCAAATGGTTTAGACCACTTTTCTTCGCTAACAATAGGAATTGTAAGCCTCGTTGGCAAGAAAAGTGGCAGTTCCAAGATGTAAACTACCCAATTCCAGAAATAAGAACATGTTGGCGATGGATTGCTACTCAAGATTCCTGTTCTTGGTACAGATTGAACATCGTCTTTTCCTGATGCATGGAAGCCCTTCTCTTCATCAACATAGCCAAGTAATGGTGTCGCCATTGCACCAAGTTCATCTGGATTGACTACCCTTACCTTCTTGCTATAAAAATGCATAGCAGAAACCACAGCAATGTATACGAAATAAATACAAATAAAACACACTGCAAGCCAGAAGCTTACTCTTCCAAATATGATGAGCATTAACAAACAACAGATAGTGAAAAGAAGGAAGAGAATATCCCTCACAAAACTCGTTTCATCGACCTTAATACGCCGTGAAGAAATCAAAATACTCATGATACCCACGACGAAACACGAGATGAATAATGCACCTCCCAACACACTGTTGAGTCCAACCTCTCCCGCACCTGGACGGATAAAAGAAATTATACTCGAGAAGACATCATTAGCTCCATTCCCAAGTGGGAGAAGAGTGGCTCCAGCTATGGTAGGGGGAAGTTTCAGCAGTTTTGAAAGATTTTCGACAAAAGGGCAGAAGTATTCAGCGGTTGTGTTCCCCAAAACATAGAACAAAACAACGAGCCATAGCAAAAGAACTGTATATCCAAGAACAGGCGTATTGTCGCAAGTACAGTATAAAATTTCAAGATAGTTGAAGTACCCTTCACCAGAATAAGAACTGTGTTCTCTCACGTATGTACATTTTGATATGTCATCGGCAAAACTGTGAAAACCGGTGCAGTCGTTACTGCTTTTACCGATTTTTTGGCGATTCAGCAAGTGACGAGAGGATATGGAAATGGGGTAATTTGATTGATCTGAATACTTTGAAATGACAAAGAATGATAACAAAACGAGGGAAGATAGGCTGAGGAAGAGAGAAAGTGCAAGCTTCTTGTCTTGCGGTGTTAATCTGAAACAATCCATTTAAATGAAAGTATGACAGAAATACATTAGGATACAACGTTATAAAGTCGAGGAATTTTGGTGTTTTGTGGGTTAGGAATGTTTGGTGGAGGTATTGGTCGAGAGGTCTATCACTGAAATATGATTGTAGTGAAATCACAAATTCACTGGATTGTAACATGACAAGTATATACACCTGTCTCTGCCTAATTTGACCATGGTTTGTTGGAAGAAAGGGGTATAGGAAAGCTAAGTTCCATTGTTTGGATGTTTGGTTGATTGGGTTGGCTATTGGCCCAAAATTGCCATGACCACAAGTCACCGTGTTGGAATTTTGACCATCTAAATTCACCAGACAAGATCTGCATCTTTTATGGGAAAAGAAAGCAAAAGAAGAAATAATAACGACACAATGATTTAACGTGGAAAACTCCCGCAAGAGTTTTCTCTCCGGCTCTTAGAAAGAAGCGAAACTCAGCCCTATCGCAGGGCGCTCGTCCAACGCGGACAAAGCAAGTTAACTATAACTCTAAGTCTTGTAGATTTCCTATGCCCGGAGCGAGATTGTAGCATACTTCGGTCAAGTTATTGGACGAGTATGCGGGTGTGGCTAAAACGGATGATATATTGTTGCATTTACAATGGAGTTCAACACAAATAATCTTTTTAAAAGGTGTTCTGATATTATGAAAGAACTATTATGTGCTCCATCGGCGACTTTAATAAAAGATTAGGAGCTAGTGAAAAAAGGAGAGGCCCGCTAGAATGCACCGAATCAGGAGAAAAACCACCAGGACCAGAGAAGAAAATACAGTATGTGGAAAATTATTACAACAACACAATTTCTCTCATCACCCCAAACACACCCACAAAGCTTTCCCTTAGCCACAATCTATAACTCACGCCTCTCCCCTTTACAGAAAGACACTGATAACTGTATTTTATACACTCATATTCCTTCATATTTTACATGGTTTATTGCTGGTTTTCGATCAGAATTACGTTTTTGGTATTGCTTTGTCACGTTTTGTAGGAATCCAGG
The DNA here is from genome assembly GCA_907163345.1 of Haberlea rhodopensis. Classification (NCBI taxonomy): domain Eukaryota; kingdom Viridiplantae; phylum Streptophyta; class Magnoliopsida; order Lamiales; family Gesneriaceae; genus Haberlea; species Haberlea rhodopensis. Next base: position 8,229,415 of record CAJQUN010000001.1, on the reverse strand, counting down.
TAACTACGTGGTTTTGTGGACTAAAATGGTGCAAAAGATGATCACAATGGTGTATTGATGACAAGGCCTCAAATTTTCCACTCAAGAGACAGACGTAAATACGCCTGTCATGGGGCGTAAATACTTTTCGACAATCAAAATTGTGGAGAATTAAAGCAGACGTAACTACGCCATTTTGGGGCGTAAATACGCCAAGGCTACGGCAATCAAAATAGTGGAGGTTTAAAGCAGGCGTAACTACGTCATTCTGAGGCGTAAATATGACATATCAGGCGTAATTACGCCATTAGGCGCAAATATGCCATGTCAGCCATAACTAGGCCTGTAATGAGGCGTAAATACGCCAGCTATGGGAGGCCAGAATTTTAGCACATCAACGACGTAATTATGCCAGCATCCGAGGCGTAAATACGCCGCCAGAGTTTTTGAAACTTTTCCTACCTTCCTTATCTGATACACTCGGATTCTAGGGGTTTTTATGGGCATTTTTGGAGTATTATTTGACAATTACCATCAGAAAAAAATTTGGTTCTGAATAGGAGAAAAATAGAGGACGACGGCTCGGAGAAAAAATGGAGATTTCATCACGAGATGGAGGCCTTCATCTGAGAACGAAGAATAGCTTCTAAATCATTTTGTATTTCTAACATTTATTTGGTTTATGGATTGTTTAAACATGTCTATGTGTTTATCTCTATCAGGAACTAACTATATTTTTCTAGGAGAAATATATAGCTTGTTTTGAAACTACGCTTATTATGAATTGATTGATTATTTGAATTTTCATATGGTTTATTTGTGTTTCCCTGTTCTTAAAACTTTGATCTACTGGCCATATATTGAATGATGTTATATTTGTAATCTTAAAATAGTGGAGAGTTAAAGCAGGCATAACTACACCACTCTGAGGCGTAAATATGTCATGTCAGGCGTAACTACGCTTGTAATGAGGCGTAAATACGCCAGCTACGCAGGAGGCCAGGATTTTAGCACATCAACGGCGTAATTACGCCAGCATCCGAGGCGTAAATACGTTGCTAGGGTTTTGGAAACTTTTCCTACCTTTCTTATCTGATACACTCAGATTCTACGGGTTTTTATGGGCGGTTTTGGAGTATTATTTGACAATTACCATCATAAAAAACTAGGTTTCGAAGAGGAGAAAAAGAGAGGACGACGACTCGGAGCAAAAAGTGGAGATTTTGTCACGAGACGGAGGCGTTCATCTGAGAACGAAGAATATCTTCTAAATCGTTTTGTATTTCTAACTTTTATTTGGTTTTATGGATTGTTTAAACACGTGTTTATCTCATTCTATCATGAACTAATTTTATTTTTCTAGGAGAACGATGTAGCTTGTTTTGAAACTATGCTTATTATGAATTGATTGATTTATTTGGATTTCCATCTGGTTTATTTGTGTTTCCATGTTCTTAAAGCTTTTGATCTACTGGCCATAGATTGAATGATGATATATTTGTAATATATCACTCGAGATAGTGGGGCTGTGAATAGGATAGAAGGGATTCATAACGTGGAAGTTTATAGAGTTCAAGAGGCATATAACTCCATAGAAGTCGTTAAAGGAATTACTGTGCAATTTCAATTGTTTGATATTTAATCTTAGATAGAGATATCAAGATTGATATTAGATGATTACTTCTGCTTAACACTTGAGAGAGGGAGTGGAAAATGAATAAGAATTCTCGGCTAGTAAACTAGGAAAATCCATAATATTGAGATCAATGAATGATAAGTGTAGTGGATGGACAAGTGAAATCGAACTCCTATATTCGTCTCTAATTGATTTTTCAACTCAAATTTGATCATTAATAGTTTAGTTGATTTTTATTAATTTGCATAAAACAACTCAACCATTCGATTCTCTATATAAAGTTAAGATTATTTTAATCCAGTAATTAGATATAACTTTATAATCAATCTCTGTGGGTTCGACATCTTTTATACTAAAACTTGACAACTGTACGCTTGCGGTAAGAAATATCACATCAGACACCTAATAAAATCTTTTCTGATGTTGAAGCTCAGTCAAAGCTACAACCACAGAGCATACTTAAAATTTTACAAGATTCTACAAAGAGAGGAATTTATCTAAAACCAAAAGTTGCTAGACAAGCTATTGACCGATGCACTTGAAACAGAAGGCTTGAGCCTTCTTTTATGACCAAGAACTTGACCAAACTTTGTTTCCCCTTTGATGTGGGCTAAACAAAGCCCAACTATGACAATCTCCACATTGTGGCTTTATCGTCTCACAATATTCCACATCGATGAAGATCTTCATAGCTTCTGTCACTAACACTACAAGACAGTCATAATTCTCAATATAGAGAATTAACATGATCCACCATAAAAAGCATACTCACTCTGAACAAATTATTCCAAGCATTTCAATTCGGCCTACGTCAAAAATTGGCTTTCTTTCTCTCTTCATTTGTCCAGGTGGCCCTGTCTTTCTCGATCATCCGAGGTTCGCCACTTAATCCTCCTAGTACAGGATTCATCTTTAATATTTTCATTGGTCCGTCTGTTATGACGTACCACATATCGTCATCCCGTGCTGCCAGGTGATCTTACATTCTGATTCTCCAATCATCATAATCTTCTTTTGAGAACATGGGAATCTTGTTGAATGATGCCATCAGTCCAAGTATCTTTGATGATTAAGACGACCTGCTCTGATACCACTTGTTAGGATCAGACTGGAGTGTTTAGAGGGGGGTGAATGAACACTCCTTTTAAAAATTAATCCTTATTGATTTCTCTCAGGTTAGTGAGTGAAATCTGGTTCTTAATCAACCTTTAAGCAGAACAAACCACTGAATATGAGAGTACGAAAACGGTCTGTTCTTGGCTAGTAAGAACGGCTTGATGGCTTATAAAATGTAACGCAATACAGAATGTAAATAGACAAGATGTGTTTCTGGAAGTTCGAAGGCAAATCCTTCTACGTCTCCCCTTCTTCCAATCAAGGAAGAATTCACTAGAAGACTTTGAGTAATACAACTACTTGTACAACCCCGATTCAGCTGGATTTACCCCACTACCAGACTGAAACTCCTAGTCTCTCAATCTGTTCAGACACAATCTGTCTGACAGTTACAATTGAATCTCACTCTTCTATCTTAGTACAAATACAGAAGACATAGTGAATTTATCTATGCACAAAATGATCATCTGATGATCAAATATTACAATAAGCTGTGCTTATGAAAACTTTGAGCAGACTGGTAAGATGAATATCTTTCAGCGACGGTTCTGCTCAAGAATGTTTTGACTTGTAAGTTTGTGTTGTTTTGTTTCTTGGTTGATCAGTAAAAGTCCTGCTTCGAGTACCTTAGTTGCATCCTTATATAGTCGTTTATACCAACGATACTATTTCATTTTCTGTGCAACTCTTGACTCTGTTCATTCTCTGAACAAGCTTCAGTCTTCTTCTTTTAGGCACTTTCCCTCCTGGTCTGTGCTTTCGGCGCTTGTCAGGTAGACTCTCCATTGTCTACTTATATTTTAAGGTAATCTTCAGTCCTTGGTCTTTTTCAGCATTAAATGCATCATTAAATGCTTTAATAAATAGCCGTTAATTATTCGGACTGAAGGATGAAGCTTACTTAACTTTGTCTGCTCTGATCTGATCATTATTGAGCTGATCTGTGCTTCGATCTGGTCAGACTGGTTTGCATCGATCCGTTCTGATTTTGCGATAGACTATATCGGTCTGATCTATTTTGTCATGGCTCGATCGGTCTGATCTGTTTTGTCATCTTTAAAATCCGGAACTAACAATATCAACTCTGAATGTTCTGTATCATGCATCATCAAATGCAAATATATCATGACATGTCTCACTTATCACCCTGTTATAACGAGACCGATATGATATGCATATCTCAGCTCAATATGTCTGTGTAATCTCCTCACATCTTCATATTAGCAACACATATCATAGCACCGTCCTCGCCGTTATAACAACCAGAGCATATACTCAACCGGAGTATATCTCTCAGGCCAACGCATATACAACATACCTATCGTGGCAATAATCCCAGCCAAAGCATATGCCCAACACTGGCATACCTATCGTGGCACTGATCTCAGCCAAAACATATGTTATATACCTATCGTGGCATCCATCTCAACAATATAAACATCATAAATGTGCATGCATATGATACCACAACTCATATGATACAATGTTCATATCATCATCACAATCATATCATATACTCGTACGTTAACACGTACCTGTCGTGCGACACAAAGATATAAATCAGGCGCCAATGTCTAACCGCCTCGTTGCCCCGTCCCTTGTGATGATGCTACAACAATACCAACCATATATCATGTTACAAGAGGCTTCGAAAACAAAGTCCACAAAAATAATACATTTTTCAAAATATTAACCCGAGCGATCGATCGCCACTTTCACCGATCGATCGCCAAAATGTTCTGTTCCTTAGGATCGATCGCCAAGTTTTCACCGATCGACCGTCAAACCATTTCACCGCCTTATATTTTCACTCTGCATCGACGATCGATCGCCGATGTCCGAAAATTTCAGAACATGGCGATTTTGAGCATATCTTCATGGTGTATCTCCTACAACTCAAAAATCTACAACCAAACATGATATTTGCATGATATACCTTCATCTAAACATATTTTCATATCATTACAACTCAATACTTATCTTTTCTATCATGTATAAATTGAAACATAACAACATGATTAATCTTCAAACTCAATTCATTTTTTCACCAACAACAACATAAAACTAAGTATACCAAGCACATAAGCCTTACCACACAAAGCCAACTTTTAAATTACAACAAGTTTCCTCGATTCCAAGAACAAGACACAAGAGCGAGAAAGGGTTTTGGAGAGATGCTTGTGTAGAGATTACTAGGTGAACCAAGGTGTGGTATGTGTTAAAAATCTGATTTTGCATCTATATAGTACCCTCCACTTCAAATGCACATTCTAATGCCTCTCAAATGCATGTTAAATACATAAAAAGGTCATATCATACTACACACTTCATGCATCTTAATTCTCTTATATATACAATACAATATGACATGCATCACCATTTCAAGAACATATATATCTTTGTTCTCAATTCACATATCTCCTATGTTTCTTGTTTTATGTTATATCATACTTGCTATAACTTCATTGAAATCTCATAAGTAGTTCATTCTTTCATTTAATCAGTCATACTCGGTTTAACCCGAACCCTAGTTCACATCATACCGTCATTATTTCATAATGACGAAATAATCATATTAACAAGTATAATCGTTAATTTGAGGCATTACATTATAGGATCAAAATCACAATGAATTTAACATACATAACTGAAATTGTAGTTTTCCCAAAAAAAAAATAAACATCTAAATTTTAACTTCATCTAACTAATTTAAAGAAATAAGACCCTTTGGATAAATTTACCAGTCGCATAACAAGAGAAAAGAAAACCTCTAAGGTGTTTTGTAAAAAATATAAGACCCTTTGGATAAATTGATTACTTGTGGAGAGTGGATTTCTTCACTTATTTTACCAAAAAATGAGACTAAAATAAATTTCTAAAATGTCAAGCAAAAATAATAAATTAATCCTTCTTTAAAATGTTCTTGATAACTAGGGATGACAACGGGGTGGGTTTGGGTCGGGTTGGCCAAACTCAGGACCCGTCCTACTACAGTAAAAAAAAGTCCCATCCCATCCCAGCCCTGTGAAGCAGAAAATTAAGTTTCATGATTGAATTTCATGTTTTTCTCCAGTAAATATTTATAATAATCATTGTAGAACTATCTTTAAGCTCCAAAAATTTATTAATTTGCTCTCATTCCCTTCAAAATGTCGAATTAATTTAGTATGAACCTGGATTTTGATATAAAATTAAATATTGTCACGTTATAATTCAACAAAAGAAGTGAACTGTATATTCGATATTAAATTTTGAAAAACAAGAATTGGCCCGCCCGCTTCAAAACCCAATTGAACCGAGTTCAGACCCGCCCAAGCGATCCGTTGCCATCCCTATTGATACCACAAATGATACCAAAATCGTGCTCTAATATTTAAATATAGTCGAATAAATAACAATATAGAATATATCTTTTTGTTTATAACAATTTTGAAGGTGTCAACGTAAACTATATTTTGGAGAACATTTTCAGGCAGCTCCAAATTAGACATAAATCGCATTTGCCACTTCATCAGTATTTGCTTAATAGAGTAGTGATTAACGCGACTATGGTTTGCATTGTAAAATATCTGAGGGTTGACATGTGGACGAACCGGAGACAGTCGTTGGTAACAAGTAAAAAGGAGCTCGGACAAATCGAGGACCTCTTCTAGAAATTGCCGAAAATTTCAGTTCTAGAGGAAGTCACTTTTCAATTGATGCTCTCTCTCTCTCTCTCTCTCTCATATAGTAATTGTGAAGAAAATTGGGGAAAAAAAATGGATTGTGCTCTGAATATAGCTCCTTCTTCCATTTGTTCATTGCGTAAGATTCCCTCGTCAAATTATCAGGTTAATGGAAGAAGTTCGAGATTCATTCCAAAAATAGGGTGCGAAAATCCCAAGAACGACACCGTTTCGCGCTTTTCTGCAACTCGTTGGGTTAGGGATTCTTATCATGCGTTTCTTTTAATTTATTTGTCTTTCTGTTAAAAAAGCATGCAGGTAGAGATGCGTACGAATATTTTAAGACATTATTTTGTACTCGAACGGTTGATTTTCTGTGCAATTATATCTCAAATACACGCATTTGGAAGGCTGCGATTTCTCAAAAATTTCAACTTTGATCGTTGTACCTGTAAAACCTAACGGGTCTTGAAGCTGATAAATTATTTTCTATATTTATGCTTAGATTTGTTTGGAATTTGAAAATTTTGACTTGCGAAGAGAATTTATTGTGATTTTCAGACAGTGCCAAGGGCGATTGGCAATGATCACCAGCAAAGAAGCAATCTTGAGTCACTTTTTTGTTATGATAAGCCAATTCCAGAAGAAATAATTGAGAAGCCCATTGGATTATCCTTGCCGGAGAAAAATATCGGAGATAATCCATGTTGCTCAATTTGTGAGGCGAAAGGAGCTGTTCTTTGCACCACGTGCTCCGGATCGGGCTTATATGTCGACTCTATCTTGGAGAGTCAAGGAATCATAGTAAAAGTTCGTTGCTTAGGTAATATTCGAACATTCTTAACACTCCGGATTGGAATTCTTGTTGCTGATCAAGCATTGCAATACTTGCATATGCAGATTATGTATTTAAATGTTAGCCAGCAATGGAAGTTATGCAAAAATAAGTGTCCTTTTTCAAGATTGTATTTAGTGAATGGTTACATAGCATTAATTTAGAGTTACCTTATCATGCGAGGTTGAAATTGATGAATATTGAAGTTTGTTTTGAAAATTAGAACTTGTCTTTCGTATTTTTGTGGGGTACTCTAGAATAGTTAATAGTGTTGATGTTTTTCAGCAAAATATTTCCTATTTTGGTATTTAATTCCCAACACAAGTGATGCGAATGAATTGATATGGGAACTAGTAACCGAGCATTTTGAGATAGGTCAAAAAAGTTACAGTACAAACTCAGCTCATCAAGCTTGATCCAGCCCAAAGATTTAGCTCATTTGGACTCGATGTAGAAGGTTTTATAAGCTAGCTTGAGATGTTCTGTAGAATACGGATTCCTTTTATATTTTGAGTTAACCATTTTACGAAAGCAAAATGTATTCAGTCACATATTCTTGCATGAAGCCACTAGTACAGGCTTGAGCCACTAGGTAAGAGCAGAGGTCACCCCGAAATAACTGTATGTCAGGCAATAGCTGGTGGTTGAGCTCCATGTACAAAATTTTAGCTTGCCTAGCTCATTTACTACCCAACTTGCCAAACATAGTCTGCAATGCTCATGCACACGCAGAACAGCCAATGCCACCCACCACCATGTAATGGTAATTATTTAGAGGTGTTCTACCATCTAAAGATACCTAACTGTGCTAGAGCATAGTTCCACTTGATTGCTAGCTTCTTACTGCTCTGGCCCCATTGCAGTTGAAGCCAATGCAACAAAACATCTTTGGATGATGAAACAGAGTTTCCTTGAACATGTTCAAGTTTTTGTTTTGGTGAATTTGTATCACTTCTATAGAATAAATCATCACTTCTATAGAATAAATCATTGTATATTGATGAGATTGTTGAACCATGGAGTTTTGCATTTTATGATTGGATATGACGAACCTGCTGTTGAAAAAAGCATAAACATGGATTTTCTCTCGCTGGCCTAGGTATCAGCTTAGATAGAGTACAAAATCAAAATGTTTTGACCAAAGTCGGATGTTTATCTTTTTTCTGCAGCACAGTTCCAATTAGCATCTTTCTGTGTGTGTGTATTTACTTTAAGCAGGTAAGTTTATGTTTGGATGGATGTAATTCACTTGATGGGGGATTTTATTTGAGAATGAACTTGAAACTTGGATTTGAAATGGCACATATCTTAGATACATTTCAAATCTATCATAATTACCATTACATTTACATAAATTAAATATGTGGATTTAAAATACACCCAATATAAATTCATCCAAACAATTAAATGAATTGAAATCAAATGTTTGAAATTCATGGCTTCAAATCTCTCCATCCAAATGCACGGGCTCCATTTGGATGGAAGATTTTGATAGATTTGGATTCACATCCTTAATTCAAATTGTTTGGCTAATTTTAAATCTATGGATTTAAATACATCAACTTCAATTTTAACGCATTTTTTAACAACACCAAAGTATTTCAAATACCTAATTATTGAAGTCAGTTCAAATTCAAATTTTCGAATTCATTGTTGAAAATGAAATCCTTCAATCCAAATACAACCTAAAGTTGTGTTTGGATGGATGAATTTCATTTGAATGAAGGGATTTGATTTGAGAATGGATTTGAAACTTGATTTAAAATGACACTTATCTTTGATGTATTTCAAATACATCATAATTATCATTGCATTTACATAAATCGGTAAATGTGTGAATTTGAAATACACTCAATATAAATTTATCCTAACAATTAAATGGATTTGAATCAAGAATTGGAAATCAATGGCTTCAAATCCCTCAATCCAAATGCATCCTAAAGGACTTTTAGACATTATGTTCTATTCAAATGCCTTGAGCTTATTTATTTTGAAGCTATATGAGTTCTTTCACATCCTAGAACTAGTGCTATTTCATCTTTCTTCCGTGTTAGAGATTCAGAGCTTGTGTCTGAGTTGTGGTTTAGAATGTGAGCAATTGGTGAAGAAAACGCTGATTTTTCCTATTTCTCGTATGCAGGTTGTGGTGGAACTGGGAATACGATGTGTTCAGAATGTGGTGGCCGTGGCCATCTTTGCTTTGCTTGATGCACAAGGGTTGCTTCTTGTTTTGCTAGCTGCGATCTTGGATATGAAGCAGCTACAAAAAGTCCAATTATTCGAGATAGAGTTGATTTAAGGAAAGGCTGGCCCTTCTTCTTCTTGTTATTGTTTGTTGGTATTTTTTGTATTTTAGTTCCTGTTCAGTGTCATTCTTTACAAGCTTGAGGTTCAACTGTTTGTGCATTTTCTTTAATATTCTGCTGGTACGTGTTTTTGGCCGAAGAGAACCCACCTGCCACATACATTTACACTCTCACGCAGTTCTCTTCTAACCCTGAATCGCAATCAAAATCGAATCTGATGATATATGCTTTGGTTTCGATTTCTGGAAATGAAAAATCGAAACCATAAATCTTTCTTTTGAAATCACAAATATGTATATATATAATCAATTTATTTTATATAATCTAAAATTATGTTTTTTTTTACAAAATCTGAATCCTTTTATTATTATCATAAAATCTTGTTAAATGATCATCAAATGGTTAAGTTTTAATTAATTTGATAGTTTAATGATGTCTAGTGTATTATTATTATTATTATTATATTTTATATCAGAAATGGATTTTTGGTTCAAAATGATACGAAGTTGCACTAAATTAGAATCGGGATCGTGAGAAATCAAAATCAAACCAAACGATTTATAGTTTATCATCGAATTTGGACAAATTTCTTGTCATACGTGATTCTGAGGGAATCCACCGCAAGAATTTGAGATTCCACCACAAGTGAACTTTTTGTCGTACGTGGTTATTCTGGAATACACCGATTGTAGGGGTTAGTAAAATTTTGATTAAACCAAATTAAATTATCGAACTGAAATTCAGAATTTGGTTCAATTAATTTGGTTTTGATTTTTTTTAAAATTCAGTTAACTTCGTCCGGTTTCAATTTTCATTTTAAAAATATAGGTTAACCGCTGAATTAACCGAATTATTTAAAAAAAAAATTAAAATTTTTAAAATTTTAATTCAGTTTGGTTATTTGGTTTTTAAGAAACAGTTTGTTCGGTTTTAATCTGTTTGGAACCGACTGCAGAGTCCTAATGACAAGAATTTGAGCATCCACCGACAAGTCAATTGGACAATGTATAATTGTATAGTTGTTTAATCGCGTGGTTGAAAATAAAAGATCAGCTGTCCATTGATTGCCATGATCTCATACCTAACTTTAAAAAAGCGACCCTCTGAGGCTTTCCCTTCCATAAAGCAAACATCAAAACTCATCCACCATCTCATTAAACTTTCATTATCGTTTCAAAATTTTACATTTTGTTTTTTTATAATTATAATTTTTATTCTATTATTTTATTAAGATTTTTTAAAATATAATAGAGATGCACTGCACGATATAGTAAGTAATGAATAATGATGCATGGTGTAGTTTATATTTTAATAGCCCGTCCCCTCTTTTTTTTTTTATTAAAAAAAAATTAGTATATATAACATCATTTCCCTCAATTCTTGAATCGAACTCTTCCAATCGACACAATCCCTTCAATCTTCTCTAATGGGTACCAAAATCTTGATGATCTTCTTAACCCTAACCTCCTTTATCCTGTTCCTCCTCTACATGCCCACCAAACAAGGACACCCAATCACCATTTTCAGACCACCCAAAACCTTTATCATTATCCCAAAACACGAAAACCCATACCCAATTGCATTTGCATACTTAATCTCAGCCTCAGATGGAGACATCATGAAGCTCAAGCGTCTCATTCTAGCACTATACCATCCTGGGAATCATTATCTGATTCATTTGGATTCCAGTGCACCGGCGGAACAACATCAAGAGATCTCAAGATTTGTGTCCACCAATCGTGTTTTTAGCCAAGTTGGGAATGTTTGGGTGGTGAAGAAGGCTAATTTGGTGACTTACAGAGGCCCCACCATGCTTGCTACTACTCTCCATGCAATGGCCATGCTTTTGAGGACTGCGAAATGGGATTGGTTCATTAACCTTAGTGCCTCTGATTATCCATTGGTTACTCAAGATGGTATGGTGAGTGAACCATTTTGCATCGGTCAATATTTGGATTAATCTCTTGTACATTAATCCAATACTTTTTAAACAAAAAATTGTGTATATCTAATATATTGAAATAAACTTTTTGGCTTTGATATATGGTGCTTTTATCCCCTTTAATCTACCTTCTTTTTTTTTTTTTCTAGAGGAAATGTAATATTTGTTTTTGACAGTATTCTATTGTCCAATAAATATTGCTTGCAGATCTGATTTATGCCTTCTCTAATCTGCCAAAAGATCTTAACTTCATTCAACACAGCAGCCACTTGGGTTGGAAAATGTAAGGATCATTTCATTTATTAATTTTTTTTTTAAAATAATAATAATTTATTAGTTTTGCTTTAGCTTCAAGTTCAGCAACTGGAATATATAAAAACACACAATAGAGTGTGTAAATTACTTTGGTGCAGTATATGGCTGTAGAAAAATCTAAAGAACCAATATGGGATATTTTCAGGAATAAAAGAGGGAAGCCAATAATTATGGATCCTGGTTTGCATAATGTAAATAAATCAGAGATTTGGTGGACTATTAAGCAAAGAAGATTGCCAACTGCCTTCAAGCTTTACACAGGTTTTACTTTTTTCATCTTTATTTTTCTTGATTCTATATTCTTTTCTTCCTTCTAGCTATTTGACATCCAAAGAGACACCTCATGTGGAATGCTGATCTATACACAAATGCCTTTAAAAAAGATGCCCAAGTGCAAACTATTAATCCACTTCTCTAACTAGGTGTCGATTGGTAAGGTCGAGCCTACATAGTTATTTGCTCTTTTAGAAAAATAAAATATATAATATATTATCCTTATTAAAATGTTTGAATCAATCGTTAATATGCAGTGATTTGTCATTTATTGCTCATGAATTTACTTTCATGTGATGTGGACACTCTCGAGATTTTAACTAATGACATAAACAAACCATTTCCTGCTAATAACTGTAAAATAAATTAAAGAATCCATTTTCTAAAGTAAAAAAACTTTAGTATTTAGTATATAAATCCTCTCTCAAGAGGGAGTTCAGAATTAATGGCTAATTATATTCATCGTCTGTATATGTATTATATATGTAGAAAAATGACAACGAAATTAAGATTGTGATTGGTTTTCGAGATGGTAAGCAATTGAATTTGGTGGTTGATTTTATTATTTTCAGTTCGATTTTCTTTCAGGTGAAGAAATAATAATTTTAAGGTTGATATGTCAACACCACCGAAATGGTTTTTCTTGCTTGATATGATCAGTAGTTTTTTTTTTTCTTATAAAAAATAGAAATTGGTCTGCATGATCCAGAAAGTGCACATGCTCCACTCTTCGAATTATGGGCTTCTCAAATTATTAAACAACTGTTGACTCTCTCGATGTTCTTATAGTAAATTCCATTTTTCATAATTTGGATGTATAACGTATAGTAGAAATCGCCATCTTTTTAAGTCCCTAGCTTAATGGGTTTTTTTTAGATCCCCGCCTCTATTAAGGAACATCCTACGTGATCTTCCATTATCTCTTTATCTTGTAAATAATTCAAAAAGATTGTACAATATCTTAGATAATATTTCACTAGCATAATTAGGGAGATATTTCCTTATATCCATCACTTGTACACTATTATGATTATTGCTAATGGAATTAATTTGAGAATCCTAAACATTGTATTATCAATATGGTATTAGCTTTTTTCCGATCCCACTAACCCTAGTCTGTGCCGCCCACTGCCCTCCGTCGTACCTTCGTTCCAGCACCCAGAAATCATCTTTTTCCTTCACCAAATAACCTTATCTCAATGGCTTCCTCCACAACCACCCAAACTGCCGAAACCACTATCAACCTACACCCTATAATCACTGTTACCGCCCACCAACATCTACCAGTCAAACTTTCCCTCTTGGCGAGCACAAATCTTTGCTCTCCTAAATGGATACGTCCTTAGTGGTTTTGTCGATGGCAGCATCACACCACCACCTATTGGTTCAACCGCTGCTCCATCACCAGCATTCAATCACTGGTTTCAACAGGATCAACTCATCCTGTCGGCAATATTCGGATCCTTAGCGCCAGAAATTCTTCCACTCGTAGCCTCTGCCAAGGGCTGATGCTTGGAAAATACTTACTCGCCTTTTCGCGAACAAATCCCGTACTAGAGTCATGCAGTTGAAGGATGATCTCTCTCGTATTGTGCTTGGTTCTCAATCTGTGGCCACCTTTCTCCAAACCATCAAATCCAAATCCGATGAACTTGTTATTATTGACAAGCCCTTCCCCGATGATGATTTAACCCTTTACATCTTGAATGGTTTGGGTTCAACATTCGTGACATTGCTGGACCAATTTGAGCGCGCGAATCTTCACTCCGCTTCGAGGAATTGCACGATCTTCTGGTCGCGCATGAAGACTATCTCAAACGTCTCGATAATGCATCTTCATCCTTGGTTGATACGGCCAACACTGTCACATCAGGATCCAAACCGCAATGACGCAACCATACTACTCGTTTTGGATCGGGACGTGGCCATCCTCGCAACAGCGTCGTGGCCAATCCAACAATTATCGTGGGCGTAGTAATAGCCGAGGCAATGGCTCTCCCAACACCTATAATCCAAATTATTCTAATGGTTCTCGTTTTGTTGCGATTTGTCAGTTATGTGGTACACCGGGTCACATTGCTCAGTATTGTCGCAAGATGCAACCCTCCTCTAATCTTGCTGAGAGTCCTCCGCCCTTTAATCCTAACCCTTCTTGGTTAGTCGGTTCTGGTGCATCTCATAGTCTCACTGCCGATCTCAATAACTTATCCATTCACTCTGAGTATGACGGCACTGAGGAGGTTCACGTTGCTGATGGAACAGGCTCGCCCATAACACACAATGGTACCTCTACTACCCGCTTCCCTACTCGTACTTTCACTTTATCAGATGTATTATGTGTTCCAGATGCTAGCCAAAATATATTATCCGTTCATCAGTTCACCAAGTCTAATGGTATTACTCTTGAATTTTACCCGACTCACTTTTTGGTCAAGGATCAGGTCACGGGGGCAATGGCCAAAGGCATGTGTAAAAATGTTGTTTACCACATTCCGTCTCCATCATGCTCTGTTTCACCAGCCGCATATTTTGCCTTTGTGGGAGCGCGAACTTCTCCTACCATGTGGCATGCTCGTTTAGGACATCCCTCCTCTAAACCTGGAAGTTTTATAATTTCGCATTTCATTTGTATCTTCAACAGTTATGAGCTTATCATGTGATCCATGTTTAATTAATAAATCCCATCAATTACCTTTTGTTACAACATCACTTACTAGTTCACATCCTCTTCACTATATATATGCTGATGTTTGGGGCCTCACCCCGGTTACTTCTTGATGGTTTTCATTACTATTTATTGCTTGTGGATCACTATACTAAACTGCTGGTATTATCCAATGATACGCAAGTCCGAGGTCTCTACTTTATTTCCTCAGTTTCAAAGACTTGTGGAAAAACAGTTTGGTCACTCTCCTAAGAACTTATACAGTGACAATAGTGGGAATTTATGGGCTTACACTCATATCTCTCCTCTCAAGGAATCAGCTGGTACACCATTGCTCCTCACACCCCTAAGCAAAATGGCACTTCTGAATGCCGTCATCGACATATCATCGCTACAGGACGCGCTCTACTCCATCACGCGTCTCTTGCAGTTAAGTCTCTGGAATCATGCTTTTGCCACTGTTGTATATCTGATTAATCGTATGCCCACTTCTGTGCTACGCAACAAAAGTCCCTTTGAGGCCTTATTTCACCGCCCTCCTGATTATCTCAAACTGTGAACTTTTGGTTGCTTATGTTATCCTTGGCTACAACCCTACACTCATAGTAAGTTGGACTCTCCTTCTTTACCATGTCTTTTTGTTGGCTATTCTACATCACAGAACGCATATAGATATATGGAGCTGGAATCTAAGTGGATATTCCTATCTCCCCATGTTCGTTTCTCGGAATTTATTTTTCCGACCAAACGAAGCAAGTATTTTGATGAGTCCTCCACAGTTAGTTCCACTATTCCATCCGAATATGTCTCTCTTGGGATACTTCAGCCTCTACCTACCGTCACACAACCTAATCTAGTTCCCTCGACGTTGTGTGACACGGTCGCGGTGCCCGCAGCCCCCATTCAAACAGTATACATCCCTCCTCCTGACTCCCGGACTCATGTTATGCGCACTCGCAGTCTGAACAATATCTATCGTCCCAAGCAAATTAACTCTGCATCCAAGCATCCTCTGCCACCGGACACCGGACACTGATCCTACCTGTGTTTCCGAGGCTCTTAAGGATCCAAGCTATGACTGAAGAATCCACTGCTCTTCATCATCATGGGACTTGGTCTCTCGTTCCACCTGCTTCGAACTCCAAGATCATATTGCAAATGGGTGTTTCGTATTAAGCGTAAGCCTGATGGTTCCATTGACATATTCAAGGCTCGTCTTGTGGCTAATGGTTTTCATCAACGACCCGGGGTTGATTACACCGACACCTTTAGCCCGTTGTCAAACCAGTAACTATTCGTACTGTTCTCAGTATTGCCTTGCAAATAATTGGCCAATACGACAACTTGATATTAGTAATGCCTTTCTTCTTGGCACTTTGACTGATGCGGTTTACATGTGCCAACTACCGAGGTTTGTTGATAAAAATTCTCCACACCATGTTTGTCGACCACATAAATCTCTCTATCGTCTACGCTAGGCTCCTTGTGCATGGTACTCTGCACTTAGCTCCGCCTTGCTCTTATTTGGATTTACTCAATCACGGTCTGACACATAGCTCTTCACACTCCTCAGCGGTCGCAGTCGTCTATTCTATTTAGTAAATGTTGATGATCTCATCATCACAGGCTCTGACACTACTAAGCTCCAATCTCTCATCACTCATCTTGGCAAATGATTTGCTATCAAAGACCTTGTTCCTCTCTCTTACTTCTTAGGGGTTGAAGTTGCCTCATGCCAAGAAAGCTTATTCCTCTCTCAACGCAAGTATACCGTTGATCTATTACGACGCCACAAAATGGATGGAGCCAAACCTGTCAGTACTCCTATGACCACGAGTATTTCTACGACCATTCCAAGCTCAGTTGACTCTACAGACTATCGTCGTGCAATTGGTAGCCTTCAATATCTGACACTTACAAGATCTGATATCTCGTTCACCGTCAATCGGCTGGCTCAACACGTGGCCAATCCCACCGCTGATCACTGGGCTGCTGTCAAGCGACTATTCCGCTATCTCAAAGGGCAATCTTACTCATGGTTTATTGTTAAAGCGCTCCACTACTCTTTCACTCACTGCTTACTCTGATGCTGATTGGGCTGGTGACCCCCAATCTCGGAAATCTACATCTGCATATATCATATTTTTAGGTCCCAACCCTATCTCCCGGCGTTCTCAGAAACAACGTGCTGTCTCACGCTCATCAACCGAATCCGAGTATCGCTCTCTAGCTTCTACAACTGCTGAACTATGCTGGATTCGTAATCTCTTTACGGACCTCGAGATTCGTCTACCATCAGTCCCACGCCTCCTCTGTGGCAATATCAGCGCAACTCGTCTCGCTTTTCATCTTGTCATGCACTCACGAATGAAGCATATTGCTATTGATATTCACTTTGTCCGCGATCTTGCCTCTAAGGGCCTCTTAACTGTCTCCTTTGTTCGCACTGAAGATCAATTAGCTGATGTTCTCACCAAGCCCTCACACCGGATACGGTATGTCTGCTTCGCTCCAAAATCTATGTGGCCGATGGCACGTCGATTTTGCGGGGGCGTAATAAGGAAGATCTTATATGATCTTCCATTATCTCTTTTATCTTGTAAATAATTCAAAAAGATTGTACACTATCTTAGCGTAGGATAACTTAATTATCCCATGTTTGGTTCGGGGATTAGCTTAAGTGTCTAATCCCGAAGGCCTGGGATTAAGCACTATAGACATGGGAAAGTGTGAGAAATTGGATCCCTTCTTGGACATGGGATTACTAAACCAACTTCAAACTTGTTCTAGATAAATTGATAAATTTACAAAATTGCCCTTTTCACTTTTTTTCCTTCATTTGATTTTTTATTTAATATTTTAGTTAATCTGTAATATTTATAATTTATTTTTATATACTGTTAAATTTTATTAATAATTAAATTAAATTTAAATTATTTAAATTTAAATGATTAAATTGAATTGATTAAAGTAAAATAATACTTTTTTGTGTTTCAGTTTTTTTGGTTGGGGAAAAAGTTTGTATATCGTAAATTTGTGGTCACGTTTTATTTGTATCATGATATTGTCATTTTTTTTTTATTTAGAAAATGATAATATTTTTTATAATTTTATCGTTATTAATGGATAATAATTATCATTAAATTATGAAGGATTTACAAAATTCCTCGAACCTAAAATTCTCAAAAATTCAAAACTTATTTACATTGAACTGGTAATAATTATATATTAAATTTTATTGTTATTAAATTGATAATAATTATATATTAAATTTAGCAAGTTTTATATTTTTCATATTTGGATGATGCTCGGGTATATTTTCAAATTGAATTGGTTCGAAATAAATTTAATTTGATTAACATATATTCATTATAATTTGATATTAACTTAGGAGTTCAAATTAATTTTATATTATTTATTATAATATTTTCAATATTTTATACATACTATTTAATTCATTATAATATTTTATTAATAATTAAATTATATTTGATTAACTAAAATTTAATTAAAATAAAATAATAAAAATTAAGTGCAAAACCTATTCAATGGTAGTTTTGTCATTTTACAAATAAAATTAATCTTTACCACATATTATCAACTACACCAAACACAATATTACTAATCATACGAACCAAACACAATATAATTTATCCATTAGTTTATTTATCAACACATTATCCACTTTTTAATCTATTAATCACTTATCTTATCATAGCAACCAAGCGCACCCTATATATTATGATTTTTACTAATGGAATTAATACGAGAATCCTAAACATTGTATTATCAATAGCCTCTACCTGGTCCACCCTCATGTCAAGCCAGAAAATAAACATAATTGGAGCAAAATTAAATACGAAAGAAGTAATAAAAAAAATCGGCGGAGGCGAAATAGAGAACATATATATATTAATTGAAAGAAAAAGGGTCTAGCTAGAGCCATTTGGCTCCACCCATAATTTAATATTGTGGATCAACATATTATCATGAGAATTATCGCATGATTAGAAATTACTGTATATATACACAGGTTCAGCATGGACAACTCTATCAAGATCCTTCGCCGAGTATTGCATAATAGGATGGGACAATCTCCCCAGAACCCTTCTCCTCTACTACACCAACTTCGTCTCCTCCCCCGAAGGCTATTTCCAGACACTCTCCTGCAACTCCCACCACTTAAAAAACAACACAATTAACCACGATCTTCACTACATTACATGGGACACTCCACCAAAGCAGCATCCTAGATCTCTTGGCCTCAGAGATTACAGAAAAATGGTGCAGAGTAACAGACCATTTGCTCGAAAATTCAAGAAAAAGGATCCGGTTCTCGATAAGATAGATCGGGAGCTGTTGAAGAGAGGGCATGAGCAGTTTGCTTTTGGAGGGTGGTGCTCTGGGATTAACGGGTGTAAAGAGATGAGGGGTGAGGGTTATGGGGTTTTGAGGAATGGAGAGGGGTCGGAGAGATTGAGGATTCTGTTGAAAAGGTTGGTTTCTGGTGAGAATTTGAGTAAGAGACGATGTAGATGAGTTTGAGTGAGATTCATGAATAAGTTTTTCCTTGAGTTGGTCGAGAAATTGATATCTTTATACATGCATCCTTGATAGTCATTTATTTAAGGATATTTTTAATGAAATACAGTGTAAAAAAAAGATAGTTAAGAATTAAGATTATGTATAACAGTTGAAACATGTCTCATATGGCCAAATGAGACTAGGTCGATTAGCGGTTGTGGTGTTATTATTGTAGCATATACTACTTTTTTCAATTTTATTTTGTCATTTAATTTACAGAATAGGTAATAATATATCGAGTTGATTATGGATTTATTATCATGAATTTAATTTACATATTATGAATGACATTAAAAATAGAGCATAAAGTGTACATGTATCGTAAGGTGAGATTTTAACAATTGTTGGATTAAATTAAAACTATTATTTATTTTTTATATTAAATAAGAGCAGAAAAATCAATGAAATCCTTCCTACCCTAAGTTAGCAAACGGTAGGGGTGCTTACCGGTTGGAACCGGTCCAGTCCGGTCCGGAACCGGCCGGTTCCGGCCCCGTTATGGGCGGAACCGGTCCGGTCCGGTAAGGAACCGGATCGAACCGGTTCCGGTTCCAACCGGTTCCGGTTTGATTCGGTGGTTTATCGGATTTTTCCTTTTTTTTTTTTTTTTTTTTTTTCGGAGGCGTAACTACGCCCCATTCAGGCGTAGTTACGCCTAAGCTACGGCTTTTTTTTATTTAAGAGGCGTAACTACGCCTCCAAAGTGGCGTAGTTACGCCTCCTTTAAAAAAAAAAAAAAAAATTCTAAATAAAGTGGAAATTAAATAAAGGTTTAGAAATTTAACAATTTTTATGGGTTATTTAAACATGTCTATGTGTTTAAATATTTCTAGCATACAAATAATTGTAAAGACATGACAATTGAAAATCTAAATAAAAAAATATTACAATTTAGTACTTAACAGTCTTCATAATTGATAAGTATTGTTTTGGCTATCTCTTCTTCTTGCTCGTCATAATGATTTACGAATTCGTCAACCGTCCCATCTCTTCTATTTTTGCATTCTGCTTCAAACCAATCTTTAAGTAACGTGAGCATGCATAACGAATCAGCTGATAGACTACTTCTGTAGTCTCCAATAATACGGCCGCATGTTGAGAATGCCGATTCAGAAGCGACGCTTGAAGCTTGTACAGCATACACGTCTCTGGCCATTTTGGCTAAGATAGGGAATTGTGCTGCATTGGACTTCCACCATTGTAAGACGTCGAAGTTGTCTTCGGTTAGAAATTGATAATTCAGATAAATTTGCAACTCAGTCGACGTGCTAGTAGAAGGTCCTTTTCCCTTAAGTTTTTTCCTGCCCAGCAGTCTAAGCAAATTGATGCCCCCACCTTTAGATTGAGCTTGGGGTTGTTCTTCAACAGGCCTTTGTTGCGATGATTCACTTGCCTGTTGATTATAATACAATTGAAACATATTTTGGAGAGATTGCATTGTAGACGTCTTTTGATCGTCAACAACCTTCCCCAAAAATTTAGCATAATATTCAAAAAATATCTCAAATGAAGATAAACATTGACTAGGATCTAGCAATGTTGCGATGCAGTGCACGGGTGGGATTTGTTCCCAATACTTTATAAATTTAGTTTCCATTGCACTAACAAAAGCATGCAAGTCATAGTCATCTCTAAATTCTATAAATTTATCAAACATGTTAAATACTAAAGGAAGAAAATAAACGAAAGTTGGATAAGTAACACCAGAGAAACGTTCCGTCGCTTCTTTGAAAGTACCTAACAATGATACACAATTTTCAACAAATTCCCAATCATCATCACTCAAATAAATACTTTCATCGCTATCAGGCATTTGATATGAATTATAAAATGGAGTTAAAATATCTTTGTAAGGTAACATAGCATGCAACAAATTGTACAACGAATTCCACCTAGTTTCTATTGGTGATGGAAAAAGAAGATGCTTTAAACCATTAGATAAACATAATTGTTTCCAATCACGCTTAACACGGCTCGTGCGTAACCATTTAGCGCAGTATTTCATTTTGTCAATACATGCTGAGTGATTGTCCTCATAACCAACTTTAACAGCCAAATTAATCACATGACATGCACATCTAACATGAAAAAAATACCATCAAACATTGGTTTAAGATAGGTCTTTAAATCACGCATCGCAGCATTGTTATTCGCAGCATTGTCTAATGTGATTGAAAATACCTTATCCTGAATTCCATAATGTCTACAAGTGTTGAATACATATTTAGCAATTACATAACCAGTATGTGCACAATCTAACTCATCTAAAGACAAAATCCTTTTTTGCATACACCAATTATCATCAATCCAATGACAAGTGACAACAAGATATGAATCAGAATTTACATTTGTCCAAATATCAGTTGTTAAACTAACCCTACAAGGCAAACTAGAAAGATGTTGAAACAATGTATTTCTATATTCAACAAATACGTCCATACAATTTCTTTTTAGTGTGTGCCTGGATATATGTTTAAACATGGGTTGTATAGACGAAGCAAATTCAATAAAACCAGCACGTTCAGCTTGTATAAAAGGTAGTTCACATCTGATCACATATCTAACAAGTGACCTACGATTAATTTCAGCAGTTAAAATAAAATTCGTGCCAGTAAGAACATTAATTTGTGCTTGTGTTGCTTCTCGACTTAATGGTTGTAATGTTGTCTCATCAAAATTATGTTTTTTTACTAAGTGTTTTTTAAATGTTCCGGTGCCTCCACTGGAACCACCGGCTTTATATGAATACTGGATCTTACATAATTTACATATTGCAACAGATTCATTAGTACCTTCTTTTTGACCGAGTTCAAAGTGATCCCATATCTTACTTCTTTTTGCACGAGTAGGTAGTCTACTTGCTGCTGTAGTGGTTCCGGATGACTCCACATGTTGTCTTTCTTGGGGTTGGGCAGCAACAGGTTCGGCAGGTTGTTGGGGTTGTTGGGGTTCTACATTCATAGAAGAACCACCAACATCGAGGTCAGCAAAAAAATCATAACTTTCATTTAACTCAGGAATTGGCACAGGCAAATTCATTGCAGAAGATGAACTCAGTGATAGACGACCCGGAACGAGACCCCGACTACGACCCCGGCTACGACCAGCACCACTGCTAGATGAAGATGCCATTATGATATAAGACTATAAATAAATTGTAAATAGCACAATTGAGAGGAAAATATGAGAGTGAAGTAATTTTCGTTACAAGAATTGTTATGAAATAATACACAACACAACATCACCTATTTATAGTTTTTTTTTTTTTTTATTAAAAATTTAAAAAAAAAAAAAATAAAAGTTAACGTTGGCAACGGCTCTCGTTGCCAACGTTAACATTGTTAACGTTGAAGGCAACGTTAACAAATGTTAACGTTGCCTTCAACAATTTATTTTTTTTTTTTATTTTTTTTTTTTTTTAAAATCTACCGGTTCCGGTTACGGAACCGGAACCGGACCGGTAGGACCGGAACCGGTGGTCCTACCGGTTTGGTTCTTCGGAACCGCCCCGGACCGGTTTCTAACCGGTTCCGGGGCGAACCGGAACCGTTAAGTCCGGTTCCGGTTTCGGACCGGACTTAACGGTCCGAATCCGGGCCGGGTCCGGTTTGACCCGGCCCGGTAAGCAGCCCTAGCAAACGGTCACAATTTTCAAAAATTTCCACATTCAATATGCTCACCTATCCATGTAGTGCTGTCCTCAAACGGTCATTTTTGGCCGAAATTCATTAGAATAAAACATTAATTTCATTTATCCATAAAAAAAAAACATTAATTTCATTACGTCACGTTTTTTAATGCTGGTTCTCGAATTCAAACCAAATAAAAAAAACACGATTCAATTCACCATTTCAGGTTAACATAATAAAAAATACACTGGGAAAGTGCATCAATTTTTTAACTAATCGAAATTTTAGTAAACTAATAACTTGTCACACCGCCCAAAATAAATAAATAAAAAAAAAAAGCACTAAAAATTGGTCTAAAGGATTCGATCAGACAACGGTGGTAACCTACGGAAGAAGTTCATGAGCACGGAGGGCATGTCATCCCGGAACCTAGGATGCCGAAGGTAGTAAACCCCGAATGCCAAGGTGAATGCCTTGAAATGTACTACATAAAACAGCATCGAAGCAAGCAGGCACACTAAGACGAAAATACCAGTTGCCCTGGGGTCCCTCCAATTGAACAGTGCCTCCAATCTTTCACCTTGAGCTGCAACATCCCCCAAAAGTGTTTGGGCGCGTCCGGCTAGGGCGCGTAACCTGTCATAACGGAGCCGTACATGGTCAACCGATCGTGTGGTTGGAAATCCATCAAGCTCTTCATCAAGCTCGTCTAGACCCACCGTTTCGATGTGGGACAACCTAGGATCCATTGCGACTGAGACATGTTGACGATATCGAAACCTCAACATTATGATCAAGAATGAATACATGAATATTGTGGGCAACATTAGGTGTGGACATAACACAATGGCCACCAATAGGACATGGATCAGAATGGTGGTTGGAGGGTGCACCCATGTTTGGATTCCATCTAGCCATCGGGCAAATGCGGCTGCTTTTGACAAGCAACACACAACCCGAAACCAATTGGCTTTGCTTCTCCTCATGCTCCAAATGTGCATATCAGAGTCCAACATGAATTGGACCACCTCTTGGCCCAACGCCGGTTCAGATCGAGCTAACCTCGTCGTGACAATCCTCACAGCATTATGCCTTAAAACGTCTTGTTGAGCCGGTCCTAAAGGTTTCACATAATGCATCCTAGGTAACATAGGATTAGCAT
This sequence comes from Haberlea rhodopensis, assembly GCA_907163345.1. Lineage (NCBI taxonomy): Eukaryota > Viridiplantae > Streptophyta > Magnoliopsida > Lamiales > Gesneriaceae > Haberlea > Haberlea rhodopensis. The sequence goes on along the minus strand of CAJQUN010000001.1, from coordinate 8,205,308 downwards.
ATGCTTGAATAAGACTAAGCCATGATGAGCACGAAAACCTGACCGCAATCTCAATTTCCCCCATTTTCTTCGCTCCACTTGGAAGCAACGCCATCAAAGAGTAAGTCCCAACATACACTCGATTTGTGTCTAATGTCGAGAGACGTACACGTAACTTCCCAAGTCGTACATCATTTTTCACCTCCACTTTATCATCGTACTTGTACATTCCATTGTCAAACACGCCTATGGTCAGCACGGTGCACGGATCATACACATCCCATGTATACTGCTCGTTCCATCGGGGATTAAACCGATCAAGAATGGTTCTTGTCCTGACCCACTTCGGCCCATACTTAGCCACCACATAGGCATCAATGGTCCCACGCGTGCCATCCTTGGTCTTCACAGGGAGCAAATTATTAGCACCTCTAATGCCTACTTCTAGCAAACCAACTGGTTGCTTCGACAATTGCTTGGCAGTAGCCCGAACATCGCTGGTCACGTTAGCTGCCTCGTCAAGCACGTGATATCCACCTTCCAAACAAACACGCACGTGTATCCTCCCACTGTACGACTTATTGTTTTCATCACGGATTAAATTAAACCACCTGGATCTTGGCTCAGATTTGTCGTCTGTGCGCTTGTCCACCGTAGCCACTTGCACTATAGCGTAGCCTACCGTGTGGCCGTTTGTGAAATCTTCAACTGTTATAGTGAAAAATGGCTCAAATGGTTCGGCTGCAACAAAAATAAGGTCTTCATTCCACGTGGGATTGGAAGAGCCAATGCACGTTCGAGTTGTTTTGAACAGCTGCGAACCGAGCTGGGCCTTGACATATAGCTCCGGATTCCGAACCTTAGACTCGGTCCCACCAGAAACTGAATCAAGCTGCAAATCTTGGGTTTGGATGACCGTTAACCTCAAATACCACAGCTTCGGAGATAAGTAAACTTTGGCTCGCGTCTCCGGGATCAGCCCTCCGGAATCAGACTGCCAGGCCTCCTGGAAAGCTTCGTCCGCCTGTGTACCTACCCACACGGATAACATGATATCATTTCCAAGCGACCCTTCTCCTTCTAAGCTGTACCATTGTGGGGCTAATGGGCTGTCCAGAGGCACTCTTCTCGGCACCTCCAGAAGATCAAAAGACACTGTACCGGCGGTGCTCTCCACTTTGCCTTCGCTTTCTGGGCCTTTCTTCTGAGCCATGATGGATACATCGAGTGAAGTTGAATTCAAGCCTTCTTTGTCAAAAGCAAAGACCTGATCAATTACTTTATTTGGGGCGTGGGATTTCGTCTTGACTGCGTGAGTTCCGATAACGAGCTTCGCACAGAAGGAGGATTCTGGTTCTGGATTCGAGATCTTGGCTTTCACCACTCGAACATAGAGAAATGGCATTTGATCGACAAGATCAAAGGAAAAGCGGCGATCGGTGGAGGCACCAGAGAATTTACGAAAAAGTTTCAGTTCAATTTCTCTGTTTTTCGATTCTTCTGCAAGTATAGATTTTTCTGGGATCTGGGTTTGTTTCTGTTCATCTACCTTGATGGGTGGAGGTGTCGTTGTGTTCTCCGGTGGATTCTCTTCTTTTTTGGCCTCCTTTTCCTCCTCATCCTCATCCTCTTTCTTCTCTTCCATAACTTCAACCGCCTTTTTCTCCTCTTCCTTGTCCTTCTCCGGAGGTTTCTCCTCCACCGGCGATGCTGTAGCATCAGGCTTCTCCGGTGGCGGAGGAGGCTCGTCTTCGTACCAAATTTTCAAACCAATCTCACCTTTGATCTGAGAAAACACACTTCTTTTCTCCAACGGATAATAAACCAAAGAAGCTTCGTCGCCACCTTTCACAAAAGTGCTTCCAGAGATCTTCACTTTCCCAAGAAAAGTGCTCCTCTTCCCTGTCTTCTTATCATTGTAAACGTTCAGCTCCAGCATATTTTCCACCATTGATTCAACATCGTGAACCGAAAATTCGAGCTTCTCATCCCACTGTGGGTTGAGATCCCGGGAAATGGTCTTGGTACGGCGCCGTTGGCCATCGAAATCGACAATAACATAGGCGCTGGCTGTCCCTTGGCCGTCTTTCGGCATCAAGTTCTTGGCAATTTGAACTTCTACGGTCAGTTTTCTGATCTGAGCCATTGAAATAGATTATAACACCCAAAAAAAAAGGCTTATTCAATTGAGGGACATATAAGTTTCTTGAAATTGAAAGCAGAATGGTGACAATTTCTAACTTTTCTATATTGGATTACTGGTTCAGAATGGTGAAATGGGGAAGAGAAGCAGAGAAAGAGAGAAGGCGGCTGTGTGTACTGTGAGTGAGGATTAAATTGAATTGAGTTTGATACAGTAGCTACAGAGTGTCGTTAATTTATATGAGGAGGTTTTGAAAGGGGTGAGATTTGGAGGAGCGGGGTTTAATAGACCACTCTGACCCTTTGTTTGTTTATATGTAGACATATATAACTATCAAAAATAAAATAATATATATAATATAATATAATAAAGGCAGTGTATAACCATGTGTTTGTACTTACAAAATATGAAATTTAATATATTAATGTATTTATTGCGACGTGGGACAACGAGATGTGAGAGGGACGAGACATTTCATACAATGTGTATGGTCGTGTTTTTAATGCATTCTAAAAATTTAATTGAACGGACAATTTTGTTCTTCACTACCAACAACTATTTCTCTTCTCACCTACGTTGATTGAAAATTATTTTTTAAAACATAAGATTTTGAAATGCAAATTTTATTTTTTATTTTTAAAAAATAAATAAAAAATTTGAACAAGCCATAATCACCATTGCCATCAATATGATAGACACTAAACCTAAAGGGGAGTTTCAAGATATCGTAGGACAAAATTTATGGACGTGTATCTTAGGAAAGTAGCAATTAAGAACAACAAATGACTTTATATTAGAAATGTCGATGCGAGATTTATAATCTCTGTCCTTAAGACAATATTGTCCCGCTACGGTACTAACGGTTTGCTATGACAATTTGTCTCCCAAGATACAACGACTATTATGACTTGTGATATGAGCAGTCCAAATCACAAGTCCTCAAACAATAAAGGTTCAAACATTCAACAAGAAGAAATTTGATGAACAAACTAATTGCTCACAATTTGATCTTTTGTATAATGTAGATTTCGAAAAAATCATTTTTGTAACAAGTGTGGAATGTCCTATGTAAAATAAATGAAAGATATGAGTCCAAAATATACCATTTGGATGCATCCTATCAAGGAGGACAAAAATTTCTGACTAACTCGATCGATCGAGCATAAAAAAAAATTTTAAATTCATTTCGTTTTCTAACAGATGTTGTCACGGGTGATACTAAAAACTTTCGGGAATCATCATGCAATGAGAATATACATCTCTCACACTAGAGGGCAGAGAGAGGCATGACAGATAATTGAATGGTCAAAAGAGGCATTGTCACACATAACTGATATATATAACATCATTCATTTTTGCTATGAAATATCATCATAATTATTTTTTGACTAGTGAGGATCACGGAATTGGGAATTATTTAATAAATTGCTCAAAGGAATCCCGAAATTTAAAAAAAAATAATGGGTTGGATTCCCATGCTCACATGTATATTATCTGCACCTTTGGCTTGCACAGCCATATTAAAAGCTGGTTGGCCACTTCTTAAATCAAATTTAAAATTTTATCTTCTTTTCTCTGCCAATGTGAACGTTGCTTTGTTTACTGCTCCCACACATTATTTTATTGTTGATTATTCTATATATTTAATCTATGAAATATTTTTTTTTAACAATAAAAACATATTACATTTCTTTTTTGAATTTTAATTAAACTGGACTCTGAAATATTGGATTTTTAATTATTTCGAATTCCTATTCAAGGCTTTAAAATAATTAATGAATGTCAATCTGGCCATGAGATGTATCGTATCCTAGTCGTCACTTGAGATGACGCTTTCTATTCTGAAAAACAAAAAAATTATTGGAGGTGTCAGCTAAGATGGCGTCTTCAATAATTTTATTTTTTTTTAAAGCGTCATCCGATATAGCGCCTTCAAGAAGAATATTATTTTTTTTTAATAAGAAGACGCCATTACAAATGACGTCTTCTTAAGTATAAAACTCCGCTGAAGCCCTTTATTTTCTGCATCGAAATGAAATCACATAACATTTATAGTTTTTTCCTTTGGTTTTGTCGTTGAAATTGTCGAATCACCAATTTTAATTTGCCGTCCTTCAAGTATTTTCCAGGTAAAAATCTTGATATATTATTGATTTTATCATCTTCCAGATTATATAAATTTGTTAAACTGAATTTATTAATTACTTGTAATATTTTTTTTTCCAGAGATGTCGATTCAAATTTTATTGTATTTGGGAGGTAATATATTACAAGACTCAGATACCATTAGATATGATCGTGGTCCATTAAGAGTACACTAATAACTCGCACAATTAATTTTATGCAGTTGTTGAACTAAATATATAATATCACTGGCATCGACCGCAACCAGTTCCTTCTGAAAATATATACAAGACATATGTTCAGAGATTTTTCTGGGATACGACAGACAATTTTGCCAATAGATAATGATTATAATTTAGCATGACTATTAGATTCAGAAAGGGTCATAGTTGCTTGGAAATTTACACGGAAACATAACCACGAAACTATGATTATTTTTCCAAAAAATGTAGATTGTTTCCTGTAGTTGCAAAAGGACTGACTACCTCTGTTATAGATCCAGATGACGATCACATAGATGCTGATGTTATTGCTCCTGGGACACTAGCAGACAGTTTGCTGAATTGGAAATGATATTCAATCTGAACCAGACGAGATTCCGTCTGAGGATGAGGCTGATGACGATGAGGTTGACATTTGTGTCATGTCTGAAACAATTGCAGATCAAGATGAGGAGATACCAATCACACAAGAAGTGTCAGTTACTGTACCGAAAACAACCACGACAAATACTCATGTCCTTTATTCAATAATTACATTATTCTCAATGACACATCCCGAAGTATTTGGAGACTCGGTAGATATTCCAACAGGTAGATGGGGGAGTAATTACGACTACTATAAAGGGGATATCCATCTAGATATGGTCTTCAAAAATAAAGCTTGTCTGCAAGCAGCTGTAAAGGATTACTCTTTAAGTGTTGCAAAACAGGAGTACCGCGTCGTCGAAAGTACAAAAACATTGTGGAAAGTAGTGTGCAAACACAGTACATAAGATATACCCTGTAGATGGTACATGCGCGCTTCATTGAATAAAAGAGTTGCATTATCCAAAATAAGCAAGTATGGGGGTTCTCACACTTGCCTTTTGAGTGAACTGTCTATCGATCATGCAAATTTGGACAAAAACATGATTGCTAGCTTGTTAGTGGGAATTGTTCGGCGTGATCCAGTTTACGAAATAAAGTATGCAATTCAAACAGTTAAAGATAAATATGGATTTGAGATCTCCTATGCAAAAGAATGGTTTAGTTTGCGATGTGCTGTTGAGAATGTGTATGGAACATGTGAGAGCTCCGTGAAGAAGTTGCCTTACTATATGGGAGCTTTGCAAAAATAGAATCCCGGCACAGTCCTTGAGTGGGTTCACCTTGACAATGCCAGACCAAGAGAAAAGACTTTGAATTACGTGTTCTGGGCCTTCCATCCATGTGTAGAAGGATTTCAACATTGCAGCCGGGTAATAAGTATGGATGAAACACATCTATATATGAAATATCAACATAAGATGTTGATTGCCGTGGCAATGAACGCTAATAATCAAGTCTTACATTTAGCATTTGCAATTGTTGACGAAGAAAACGTTGTGTCATGGAGATGGTTTTTGGAGATGATTAGCAAGCATATTGTGAGAAGATCTAAGAGTGTACGTTTGATTTCTGACCGTCATCCGGGGCTCATCGCAGCAGCCGATTGTATTCCTGACTTCAAATCACCATGTGGAGTACATCAATTTTGTTTGAGACGTATTTGTTCAAACTTTAATAGTCGTTTCAAATCCGTTCATTTGAAAGACTTATGTTGGGGAGCGGGGTCAGAAAATCAGCTGAGAAAATTTGATTGCACACTGGAAGAGATAAAACTTATAGAACCAAGGGCATTTGATTACTTGAGTCGTATTGATAAGTGGCAATGGTCTCTTGCTCATGACGGAGGTTGTCGTTGTGGTATCATGACCACAAATATGTCAGAATGCATAAATGGAGTTATGAAAGGTGCTCATCGACTTCCAATCATCGCCATTGTGCAATTAACTTTTGATTGTTGTGTGCTATATTTTTTTGAACTAGTTAAGAAGACGGAGCGAATGATTCAAAATAATCAAGAATGTCAAGATTATGTGTTCGAAAGATATGGTCGTGCTGACTATCATTCCATCCATCATGATGTCCAGATGTTCGATCGTAGACATCTAACAGCTACTGTTATCACAAGAGTACAACCAGAACGTGGGGTAATACACATGTTGTACATCTAAAATCAAGGGACTGCTCTTGTGAAAAATGGGAATACATTGCTCACATGTGATCCAAGTGTGTCGAAAGTATGGCTTAAACGCTAAAGCATTTGTCAAACCATATTACAATATGAATGAATATTGGAGCACATATCAAGGACGATTCGAACCAATGTTGAGGGAGGAGTATTGGGACACCCCAACCGTTCTCAAAGAGATTGTTGGCATCAAAAGAAACATGAGAAAGATGGAGCAAACTTTACCAAAGAAGATACTGAGGAGCAATTTTTCTATTCTTGCTTGGCTGCGAAAAATGAGTCACGTGATGCATGGTACATTGATAGTGGTTGTAGCAACCACATGACCAGCAACAAAGACATCCTCGTGGAGCTTGATAGAAACTTCTCGTCAGAAGTAAAGCTTGGAGACGGAAAATCACAACAGGTTGAAGGAAAAGGCACCATAGTTGTCCATACAAAAGAGGTAAGAAACTCATCCATGATGTTCTTTATGTGCCAAATTTAGCTCAAAATCTTCAAAGTGTTCGTCAGCTTATTCAAAGAGGCTGTGTAGTCCATTTTGACAATAACTCATGCAATATCATTGAAAATAAAAGTGGTAAAGCAGTGACAAATATTGTATGGCACCAAAAAAAAAAATTCGCCTATTCATGTCACTGAATGAAAATTGTGCATTTCAATCTAAAAAATCTGAAGTGTCACACTTATGACATTTGAAATATGGCCATTTAAGCAATAATAAGCTGCATTTGTTAAACTCAAAAAATATGGTGATTAGCCTTCCTCACATTGAAAAAGAAAGTAAAGTATGCGAAGGTTGTATCTATGGGAAAATGCATAGATTTCCTTTTCCAAAAACTTCTTGGCGAGCCAAAGCCCCTTTGGAATTGATACGTGCTGATATCTTTGGTCCTACAAGGACTCCTTCACTAAATAACAAGAGGTATTTCATTCTCTTTGTCGATGATTTTACTCTGATTATGTGGATATATTTTCTCACTGAAAAATCAGAGGCGTTCCCAACTTTTCTGCAATTCAAAGCTCTCGTAGAACGTCAAAGTGGGCAATTGATAAAGACTCTCCGGACTGATCATGGTGGAGAGTTCATCAGAACGGAGTGGCTGAAAGGAAAAACATAACAATTGTTGAAATGGCTCGAAGCATGCTTGAAGGTAAAAGCATGCCAAAGAAGGTATGGGCTGAAGCTGTAAATACAGTTGTCTACATATTAAATCGTTCCCCGACGAAGGCTGGCCGAAATAAGACGCCATTTGAAGCTTGGCATAAACAAAAGCCACAAGTTGATCACATGAGAGTCTTTGGCAGCATTGCATATGCATTGAACAGTCCGCAAACAGATACAAGTTTGAGAAGAAGGATGAAAAATATGTGTATTGGCTACAGTGATGAGTCTAAGGGATATCGACTATTTAATCAAAGAAAGAATCAACTTCTTGTCTCAAGAGATGTAACTTTTGATGAAATGGCAGCATGGAAGTGGAATGATGATGGCAACCAAACATCAGAATTCATGGAGCATATGAGTACTCAAAAGAATACCTCGCAACCATTCATTTTTCAGCAAAGCAGAAGTGATGATTCAACTCCAAGTTGCAGCTTAAATGATGAAACTAAGATTTTAGATTCAGATTCTCCTGACGATCATTACAAGATATCTATGATTCATGTGATGTTGCTTTCTTTTCTTGTGAACCTCAAAGGTTTGAAGATGCAGTGTGGAGCGATGAAAGAAGAAATGTCTGTCATTGTGAAGAATAAAACATGGGAGCTAGTAGATATGCCAAAAGATAAAGATGTAATTGGCTTAAAATGGATATATAAGACAAAGTATGGCGAAGATGGTTCAATAACAAAGCACAAAGCCCGACTGGTTGCAAAGGGATATTCACAACAATTAGGAGTCGACTTTGATGAAACTTTTGCTCTGGTGGTTTGAATGGAAACCATTAGAACAGCTTTTTGCAATTGCAGCACAATTGGAGCTTAATGTATTTCAACTTGATGTTAAGTCGGCATTCTTGAATGGCGAGCTAAAGGAAGAGGTGTATGTTGAGCAACCACAAGGTTTTGTGATGAAAGGAAAATAGAATAAGGTCTACAGACTTCGAAAGGCAGAAGCCGAATACATCGCTACAACGGAGGCAGCATGTGAAGCAGTTTGGCTACGGCGGACTCTCAATGATATGCAACAAATACAAGAGGAGCCAACAAAAATCCATTGTGACAACATGTCAGATGTGGCAATGACGAAAATTTCGGTGTTTCATGCTCGCACAAAACATATCGAGATTCGGTATCATTATATCCGTGAATTGGTAAGTAAGGGAGAGATTGCATTGGATTTCATCAACACAAATGATCAGCCTGCAGATTTCCTCACCAAAGCTGTCGCTTTGGAGAAGTTCGAGAAGTTCAAGAAGCAATTAAAAATTACAAATTAAGGAGGAGTGTTAAAAGTTAATCTGTAATTTCTAGTTTAATCTAGAGAGTTCTTGGATAATATGTGCCAACTAATTCATTAAATAAGTTATACAATTATCTAGAAGTTTAGAACTATGTATATGACTCCTAGAAATTCTCTGTAGTGAGGGAAGTGAAAAAAAAAAAAATATGCATTCAAATATCAAGAGCAGTTCATTCTCTACTTTAATTATGTACCTTTAAAATAAATCAATCCATAACCAAATCATAACCTGGTAGAGCAGATTTTTGAATTTCCACTCAAATTTTTCTTCACGTTTCCGCTACACCCAACATTATCCTCCTCCTTGGCATGTGGAGGAGGCTGCAGGGATGGGCATTTACGGATAATGATGTTGCAGCACGTCTTCTTCTCCCCTAAAGTTTTTTCGCGGTGCTCCTCCTTGTTGGGTGAAGAGCTCATGTTGCAGTTTTCACAACTTTTCTCCTTGCCAGTTCCTGTGAATCCAAACAAACAATAAGAACAACAACTATCGATATCATCCCATTTTATTGTAATAAACCCTAAAAAGCTCTCAATCTCCACATACGAGCTTCTTCCTTTTACGTGGATTCATACATTTGAAATTCATGATGTCACATTCATCTTAATTATTTTGATGCTTTGGATATGCAGAGATTACAAATATATTCCCACCCAATTTAAGCATATGTATCAAATTCACCCAACAATGAAACTCAATACTCAGATTACACAAATCAAATCTCATAACTAAAATTCACAGTAACAATAATCACCACACATCTATAATATATTATATTTAAAAGATATTTCAAAATTAAGTTTGACGGGTGCACGTATCAAAAACACAGTTTCTATATTAAGGTGGTGGTGGTGCACATAACAAAAAAACATACTTTTTTTATTTCAAAATTATCATATATTATATATTATTTAGTGATAGTGGAAGTTACTGACTTCCAGATTGCCATTATTATTTGTAATGGATGATGAAAAGTTTTTATTTTAGGAAACTTGCATTTATATGTTGAAAGTTTTTTGTTACTAGTAGCTTATGATTGTGAGAGGTTCTGAATGGGCTCTTGCTAAATGGAAATGTATGCACAAGAATGATAAAAAATTGAGTAAGCTCCTTAAAAATGTCAAAGTCAAGCGATACACATATCAAAAAACAAACTCTTATATTAAGATGGTGGTACACGTACACCATTAATTCAAGTGATGGTTATATTAAAAATACACTATTCTATATACTAATATGGTGGTACACGTGCACACTAATTGAATAATGATGGCTTGGTCTTGTTTTTTTTCTGTCAAATTTATTGAATTCAATTGATTCAATGTTCTCATAAAGTTGACATCATACTGTTATCTAAACCCAAAGAAGAGCAGTAATACATGGCTCATCATAATATTTTTAGCTTGATCTGTTGAGATTTCTCCACTCTTGATAGAGCAGTGTGTAAAGAATGTTAGAAGAGTGCATGAGTAGTTTGTTGGCCATGTATGTTTAGGCTGCCGTGATATAATATTTTTATTGATATTTTAACAAACAGATAATGTGTATCAAAATTGAATTAACAATTCAATGTTAATTGAAGCACATAAATCCCATAAAAACAACAAAAAAATATTGAAGTTAGAAGAAGAGAAACACAAATAAAGAAATTAGGTAAACAAATATGTCGATTTGTCATCACTAAATAAATCTGAGTATTGCGTAACAAAACCTAGTATTCCTTTGAAAAGAAATTGTTAGGCAAGATTTATTTGAAGTAAATAATATAATAATGGGTAATTAAAGAATGAGAGAAGACTTATAAATATAAAGGAACAAAAAATATAATTTGAGATCTTTCCGGTGCTCTACATCTAACTCCATGACTAATTAATTACAATCTCATAATCCATAAATGTAGATCGTTGACAAGTTTTATATATATATATAGTATATGTACTAGGAAGTGAGGATATGAACAAAATATTTTCAACAAAATGATACATGAAAGAGTATTCATGGCGTGAGCAAATTGAAAAAAATGGAGTAAATCCAACGTAATCTCTGCATAATCCCATGAAATAAATATTTCTTGATTTCGTCGCCATAAATGTATTTTTATCCTCCTATATATATATATATATATGTAATTTCGGAGCATATTCATCATTCTTCTTCATTTTCATATGTTTCGACTTATGAAGATCCAACAAAAAACTAGTCTCCTTATTCTCACTGCCCTTTTAATCTTTTTTCACACTCTATCAGTTTCAGCAATTCATAAATCAAGTACGCTGATTTGTTGCTAAAATTCATCGGGATATTTTCCCAGTCAGTTTCACCTTTATGTATAAATTTAATAGATTTATGTTTTTTTTTTTCAGAACTATTTATATCAAACAAGGCGTCACACGAAAACGTAACCCTCAACAAACTTTCTCATGTATCGACCAAACTCAGTTCATTGATTCATCTCTTTTTGTTATTGAAAAAATTATGAAAATGAATCTGTGTGTGTTTACAAAAGATATTGATAGAATATTATTCATTGTTTAATATTGTAGGATGTGGAAGGCGTGACAAGCATCGATGGGCTGGAGCTTGAGAAAGGAACGACTGCGGATTATATTGACCCAGGAGCAAATCCTGGCCATGATCCGACTATACCCACTCCTCCTTTAAGCTAGTATCATAGGAAATTGAATTGAATCAAGACTAGAGAGATCTTAACATGATAATAATTTCAATAAATAAATTCCGAGATAATATTATTGCTGCACAATGGACAAAATCATTGTCTTTCCCATTTTCATGGCATATGTATCTGTCCATATAAGAACTATTTCTATTCTGAAAAGCACGTCAATTTTCTTTCTCAAAATACATATTTGTCGATGATACCATTATTTAATGAAAAAAATTAAAATTTATATTGTATAAACATGACGTATCAAGATTTGCTAGTGCATATTGTGCTTTGTTCGATTTGTTTGTTGGTATCAGCCCAATATCTATATTTTAATTAAGGACTGTGAAGATTATGGCCCAATTACAATTTGATCATAATGGGGTCTTGGTTGTTGTTGTTGGAAAAATGGTGTGTATTGAATTATAATTAAGCATCGGAGATAAAACGAAACGAATCCATACATCGGAGTCTATTGGAAGCCACGACCGATAGCCGTGTTGGCCGATCTATCGCGACTCGAATGAAAAATATGTTGAAAAGTTCTGCATGCCTCGATCGATCGATCGCCGCCAATGGCTCGATCGATCGAGCCACACATAAAATTGAAATATAAAGGGTGTGATCGATTGCGCCCTGTGTAGGTTCAGCAGATTGACGCGTCTCCTTATTTTTCAATGCGTTTTTTCATGATTTGGTACATCCAAATGATGTCCTTTGGATGCACAATTTGATCTAGTATAAATAGAACAATCCTTGGTTTGATTAAACACACTATTTTAGAGTTTAACAAGAATTAGAGAGATCAAACACTGAAGTATTTTTTGTTCATCTTCTTCTTTCATAAAGTTGAGTGCTTTCAAACTTTTGAGGTTTGTGGATTTGTGATTTGGAGTGCTCCTATCATAGTTGTTGTATCTTGGGAGACAAATTGCCAAAGCAAACCGTTAGTACCAAGGCGGGGCAATAATGTCTTAAGGACGGAAATCTCGCCTCGACATAAACTTCAAAGTCATTGTTATTTTTGTTACTACATTCCTAAGTTACACATTGCAATAGATATTTGGACAACAATCTTAAGACAATAATGGCAACAAATGGCTTCTTTGACTGCAACATCGACTTCTGTTCATAATGGTGAAATGTCTGAAAAGTTCAATGGGAACGACTTCAAGCGGTGACAACAAAATATGCTCTTTTACTTGACCACACCGGGTTTGGCAATTAACCGAGGAGGCTCCTACAGTTGAGAATGAGAGACTGACACCCAAAAGAGGGTGGCACTTGATGCATGGAATCAAAGCGACTTCCTACGCAAGAATTATATCATAAACGGGTTAGACAATAAATTATATAATGTTTATTATCTTGTGAAAACATCAAAGGAACTTTGGACATCGCTGGAAAAGAAGTACAAATCCGAGGATACCAGCATGAAGAAATTCATAATTGGCCAGTTACTGGATTTCAAGATGGTTGATATCAAGCCTGTGATAGTGCAAGTGCAAGATCTACAAGTGATTTTGCATGACATTCATGTGGAGGGAATGAGTCTAAGTGATTCATTACAAGTCACCGCAATGATTGAAAAATTGCCTCCTATGTGGAAGGACTTCAAGAACTATCTGATACGCAAACGAAAGGAGATGAGTCTTGAAGATCTTGTGGTTCGAAAAGGTTTCCAAAAGGAAGGCGGGTAGGTTTCAAATGGAACCACGGGCTAACCTAGTTGAACAAATAACTGGATCAAAGCAAAAGTTTGACGGTATGGCCTCCAAAAAGGGAAATGCGGAGAAGTTCAAAGGCAAATGCTACAAGTGTGGAAACCTAATCACATGGCAAATGATTGTCGTAACAAAGACATTCGTGGGAAAGCAAAACATCAAGTCAATGTGACCGAACATGATTAGATCCCGGATGACTTGAATGATTTAATGTTAACCGATGTGATATTTGAAGCGAACTTGATGGACAATCCTATAGAATGGTTCGTCGATTCTGGTGCAGCCCGACATGTGTGACTCGGACAAAGCCTGTTCTCCACATATATTCCAATAAGTGGGCGCCAAATCTACATGGGAAACTCCACTAAATCTCCGGTAGTTGGATTGGGGAAGTTGGTTCTAAAGATGACTTCGGGAAATGAGTTGACTTTGATAGATGTCATACATGTTCCCGACATCCGAAAGAACCCGATATCCGGATCGGCTCTAGTCAATGCGGGTTTCAGACTAATTTTAGAATCTGGAAAAAGTATACTCTCCAAAAATGGAGGTTTTGTTGAAGTGGTTATATGGAGAAAAGCCTTTTTTCAAAATGAAAGTAATGACGGTTATAAGTTAATTTTAAAGCAATAAAGTGAATGATTCTACTTATTTGATTGAGTCTTTTAATTTATGGC